>VOMN01096229.1:0-14659 GCA_014899125.1 Orchestia grillus
CCATGAACCTTTAACCTCTGTCCAACACTTGAGAGGACCACTGCTGTTTGTAAAGTTTGTTTATCTAAATTTCCGTGAAATTTTCGTGGGTCCTGCTAGTAGATAATAATTTCCGAATTCGAGCACGGATTCGCCGATTCACAAAGGTCTCAAATCACTCCAGATTGAAAATTAAAATTTTTCGAATTAATTCTGGAGTCTGGCTGGAAGTCAAGGGACTGAACAGCAAAAGCAGTGCCAAGTCGAGACGTCCTTGACTTCCAACCGAACTTCAGCATTGAGAACAAAGGAAACATTCGATACCCATATTTGTGTCTTCCGATGCTGTCTTCAAACTTCGACTGATCGTGAGAAAGGGCTCCCTAAGCTTCCGTGCTTTGGCTTCTGTGATGACGATGATATCTTTTACATGCCGTCGTCCTTCCCCTCTCGTGGCCTGAAACTGTGGATCTCAAACGACCTCGTGCACTAGAGCCGTCGTTGTGGAGCCTTCGTCCGCCACCATTTTCATCCCGTTGTTATGTGTGCGGACGCCCTTGAATAAGAGATCTGGCGATGCCCTCTTTGCGTTAAAATTTAACGAGATCGTACCTGTATTGCAAAGTCAATCAGGAAGTTTCTCAGGTTTCTTAGAATTTCATATTATGAGCTTCCCTCAAGGGTTTATATTATAATATCAAAGATTTTCGCTTTTTTGCTCTTTGAAAAACCCTCGAGCACAGTTTTGGAGTCTCATTACTGGAACCAATTTGCCCAAGTTTGTTTTGACAATTGAAGAACGTTGTTTTTAAGGTGGCTGTCGGGCAGTCAAGAGCAAACGGATAACTTGTACGCAATTTGGAAAAGTTAAGTATTTATTTTGATCTTGTGCTTATTTGTTCATGATAATCTAGGATGGCTTAATAACAAAATAAGTTTTCTTTGAGTTGGTCAGCGTACTCTTGAGTGTTGTTCAAGTACTTCATTCAACGAACTCATTCCTCACGTGGGTTTTAAAGTAAGTGCGGCTCAATTATAACTTTAAGTTGAAAGTTACATTTGTGGCAGAAAATAATACTACTATATCTATTTCAACTGACTTTGCTAGGCTTCAAGAGTTCTGTCTGCGTTTTTTTAAGAGGACTTTACTGGGCAGGGGGCTGAAGAGGACTTTACTGGGCCTGGCGTTTCAAGTTGTGATTTTCTAACCAAGAATTGGTTTTCTGTCTGATCTAATGGCGCACCACATTGTACAGGTGAATTAAACTTTTGCTTAACAGACCAGGCTTCCGAAATTGTATAACCATTCAAAGATTTCCTTTTTTACTACGATAAGAATTGCTGTATTTTTTACAGTAACTGTATGTCTCGGAGTAGAGCTGAAAATATCTTTCTGATGCAATTCTTTGTTGAATGATATCACCTGACCAATAATTTCTTCATTTTCATGAGAGTTTTTTCATACCCTATGCTTGCATAAATACTCGTAATTATTTTGAACGTATCCCCCTTATTTAAACGGTTTGCAAACGGAGAAAAGATTGGCTAGAGTTAAAGAGAACTTCAATCCATCAGGAATTCATTGGCATTTTCAACGTAGTGGAATGAGAGTAAAAAACTCTCTGTCGTACTGTTGTTTTCAAATGAAACAAATTGCTGAAGTGGGCATGCTGACTTCTGAGGGGCCTGCATATTCTGGAGATGAGAAATAGAACTTGACGCCTCACATTCATTGCTCACGTCATCAAATTAGATTCATGCGTGTTGGCATGTGTAAAATAGCTTCCGTTTTGTGCGCTAGTGAATTACCTTTCCCAGCTTCGCAGTGCCTCCTTGAAAATATTTCCGGATCAACGCGCTTCTGAGTGATGATAAAACAGCCAAAATTTTCGGGACAACTGAGCTCACTTTTTTGACGAATTTGGTTAGACTATGTACAGTATACTGCCGCAGGAACTGTGGAACTATCATTCCTCAGCATAGCTTGTGGACTGCCATCTCTGCATTAGGTTAGTGTTTAAAAGAGGGGATTCTTATAAGTTCCATAAGCAGGGATTGTTTACAAACAACAGAAGAAAGCCATTTTGCAGAGGTTCCGTTCCTCTTACAATGTGATTCCAGTCAATATTGCAGGACACAAGGCGGCGGTCCCTATCAGAATGTTCTTCTGACCACAATTTTGCCTTGAATTGTGTTGTTTCCATTGTTGGTAGACCCTCGAACCAGTGCAGCATAAAACGACTGTGAATTCCTTTACTTTCTGCACTAGATGTCCAAGAGCCCTTTTGTCCTTTAGCCCATTTACTAGATGGCTCAAATGAAATGGCGACTTTTTGCCATTTCGAGACATTTTGATTTCATTTCATCGTTGTGGAGCGAGTGAAAATGAGTTAATACTTTACCAGCTGCGAATGATGACTGATGTCTGTTCAGTACTTGCATATAACCGAAACTAAGGTTACAACTTTAGGAACCGATTGATGAACGTAGTAAACAACTGCAGCTCGAAGTACAATAGGCGATTTATTTCTTGTTCGGGGAGCTCACTAAGAACTTTTAGGGTAATCGCAGGTCTTTAGAAATTAAGAGCTGCACTCCAAAGTTCAGCTCTCTTGCAGGAGCTCTCTTGTTGGGTTCCTTTTATGTTGAACATTGTTTCAATGAGGCCACACCCTGGTCCTTGCTCTTTTATTTTTTAAATAACGACCTACCCTACCTGGCCAACTACAATAACAATTGTTTTTTTTTTTTCAGTCCTTCTGGTAACTTTGTACAGTCCTCATTAACTCCTAAAACCACGTTCGCAAGGACGTAACTTCTTTTCACACTAATCAAAATGCAGCCTTTTCATCAAAGTAATTTGGTCGGTGAAGGGTTATGCGAAATTGGTGGTTAAAAACTGCCGTTTTCGTTTTAATTTGAAAGTAACTTCTGACCTAAATAGCACGGCGAACTTTATGTTTATCGGTCTCTTCATCATGTACAACTCATTGCGTTCAGACAGACTCGTTGTGGAGATCTGTAAAAAATTAGTGTCCGACGGCAATTGACTTCGACGACTGTTGTATTGGGACGACAACGCGAATGTGAGCCACTAAATGATACCTCCGATGGTCTTTGTGTGCGCAGAGTAGCGGGTCTCAATTGAATAAAGACTATTGAGTAGCGAGTTGTGCATGGCTTAAAAGGCGCTAATTGGGGAGGGTTGTGGCAAAAAGCAATTGAATGCAAAACTGGCTCTGGCAGGTATGAATGGAGAAACTAGTGGGCATGGTCAGGGCAATGGACGAAAAATGGCATGTATATACAGAATGTTAGTGGTGCGTTCAACGCATTTGTAATTCTTCGAATAATAAGGAGAAATAGAGTATTATTCGAGGGTGATGTTGGTGTTTCAAGACCTGCGACTGATTAGAAATTGAAATTAACACTTTGACTGCGACGTGCGCCATATATGGTACACGCGATCATCTAACCTAACCTAATGTAATGAAAGTACTAACATTTATGAATACAAAATTTCAAGTTTTCATAAAATTTGTTGGGATTGGGGGGAAAATGAATAGGACAACCAAATTTGTGACAGCAAAATCCTTCAATTTAAACTCGCACCCGAAATTTTTGGCGACATGAAATATTTCCTGTGTGGAGAATCGCATTCAAAGTGTTGAGAACGATGGTGTTTATTCACGCTGACACTTACTTTCCACAGTTGATTGAGAATGAAGTTCGTGGATGTTACACAATGGGAAGAGATATAGAATGAAAATCTTGGAGGGGGCTGATGAAAGGCGCAATTCGTAGTTGATGTCGTATGTTGGAGAGGTTTAAGCATGCCTCGTGTGGGCAGAATGGAACGGAACATTGGCATGTAACTAGACCTTTATCGTCTAGGGACAACGAGAAAAGTATCAGAATTACGCTTATACAAATGGTTTGGCTAGGGATCATAGCTAGTTGTCTAAAAATGTCCTAAGTAAAGTGAAATTGTGATAAAAATCAATCTATAGAGATAATAGAATAAAACACCAGTGGAGTCGGTAACAATGTCTCAGATGGTACCGTGAATCTGATTCATGAACTAGGATTTATGAAAATGAATGGATGGCGACCTGGAGCGGTACCGACTTGAGTCAATTGAGATGCTCTGTTCGTTGTTTTATGCTCTATTCGCAGAACTCACGAACACAATTTGGTCAAAAGTGTGATTATCCCATTATATAATTATAGCCTAGTGCTGCTTGGTTGGTCCGTCCGTCTCTCTGTCAGGCTCCCGTCAAGGACTTAGGTAGGAGAAAATTCCTGGGTCCATATTCCTGAACTAATAGCGGAACTGTGAAAAACGGTAGTCCGTGTCAGTGATACTGCGAATAACATTGTTTCATACCAGAGTTACCGTAAATAAGAGGGCATCTTAAGAAAGTGACGTCATTTGTCCCGCCATTTTTGGCAGGGCGCATCTACTGGTAACCCCATAACAATCAAGGGTACAATGTCAGACCGTTTCACACGAATGCTAGCTATTGCATAGGTTTTCGCGCAAAGCTTGCAGTTAAAATGATCTAAGCGGCAACAAAAAATTTGTGCATTATTGCACTTTAGTCATCGTAACAAATAAGAAAAAAACGTGAAAACCGCGCACATACTGGCATGCATTGAAACTGCTGTAGCAAAAAGTGTTACTTCCAGGTGCACGAGGTTAGACATTTTTTTGTCCGCGTTTGCAATCTATTTTACGATAAATTTTGCTCATGAATACAGATGAATGGAGCCTAAGCAAAACATTGTCTTAATTTTGCATGAAAATGCTTTGCCTGAGAAGGCTCAAGTCATATGTACTGAATGGCAAACATTGTTCATGACGGTAGGTTTTTAGAAATGCTTAGTACACATTTCGTTTCAAAATATTTTGTCTCAATATGATGAAGAAATTCTCACCAACTTTTAGACAATACGGTGTTAGAAGAGTGCTATCAGGACTGCGAAACTTCAATTTAGTCCTCGTATAGGATATGGTCGTGCATTATAATTTTTTTCACCTAATTAGAGCGCACGCGTAGGTGGAAAAATGCAAAACTGCAGAGACAAATTTTTCATATACAACTTCCCGCCAATATTTCTAATATCATCTTCTTGCTACCCAAAAGACACCCGAAATAATGATTACTAGCAGGACCCGTGAAAATTTCACGGAAATTTAGATAAACAAACTTTAGATACACCTGTCCATGAGAAGTGTTCCTCTTAAGTGTTGGACAAAGGTTAGAGGTTCAGGGTAGAGATAGTCCGGTCTTGGAAGCAATTTTCTTCTTGATGATGCGAGTAGCCTGAACTCTATTAGGGAAGCTGAAAATGTGCCGCGAACACTGTTTTTTATAGAAAAACATGCAACCCGTATACAGGATACTTCGCTCGAGACCTGGAATTTCACTTGAAAAGTGACGAAACGTGACGAAACGGTAGGTAGGTGCAATCGTATTAATACATAGATAGACTAGCTCGCAGGACCCCCGTATAATTCGCCGTTAGAATCTTAATGAGTGGAAGTTTATGACCAAGCTGTACAACAGATACCGCAATGATCTTTGCATTTATTGATGAAGGATGTGGCACACATAGATAAATACATAAATAGTTACGAGCGTATTAATATATAGATGCATTGTATAACTAAACGTACGTAGTTTCTTCTAGCTCGACAATATTTCTGTTCAAACGCTTGCATTCAAAATGTTTCCATTCGCTTCTCCAAAAGTACTTTCGCTATACGCCGATAATTTTGATCGATTTCGCGCCATTTTATTTCTTTCCGGTGGCCCTTTCTGAATTTCGTTTGTACTCTCAAGCCTAATTGGACCATAATCTCTACGGGCGTCGTGGGCGCACTCAAAACTGATGCATGAATGACGTTAGAGCGCCTCTCCTGCCCTGATTCCGTACTCAGGCTTCGGTGAGTATTTTTCGAGTACGATTACAAATTTGACTACTGAAATAAGTCGATCAGACGGAAGCGAATGAAATAATTACTTGCTTTCAATTGATTATTTTTTACTCTTTAGTTCTTATTTTTGGTATAGATTTGCCATTCGTATAGGCTTCAGTATCCGAGATGAAGATATCTTTGATTTCCTTACAGTTTTTTTCAGCTGAACACCTCAAATGAGTGTTTATCTTGCACCTAACACCAAATGACCCTTCCAAGGCAGGGAATCTACTTTTCGTGCAAGTCATTTTGTAATTCAGCTCAGTCTCGTTTTAATTGAATCCATTCATTTCTTGAATGAAACTCTTTAGAAATCTCAACACGTTTGGTTTGAGAGTGTCTGATTCGGTAGGAATCTGCATCATAAAACCGAACAACTTGCTTCTGGACAACCTGAAAGTAGAATAACTAGGTCATACGATGCCGAAATTTGGCATATCGCTCTTTTAGTCGGCCTGAATAGCGATGTGAAGGAATTCTCAACGGTTATTGTAACTACAAGTTATTTTAAAAGAAAATGATTTTTCAAATGAGCTTATTTGAAGTTTTCCACTGTCTCACAAGTTAATTGAAACATAAAGCACATCACAAGCGAAAACCGGTAAATTTTATAAAAATTAATTTGATTTCTCTTCTCTTCGGGTGCTTTTGCTTTGGTTTGCTAAAGAAACCCTTTACTGGGGCCGAGAATTTGGGACGCATGCTATTTGCTGACCATCATAATTATCTTTCCTCCAGAAAAGACAAATATCAATGAACGAAGGCAATTCACATCGCATAAACAAAGTCACTGATTCATAAAAAGATTACCTACTTACGTTTCCATTCGCACGCTAGCAAAAAAAAGTGAAATAAAACCCTCACTCGGTCGCGTAAATCAGATTCATAAAATCAGATTCACAAAAAGATTACCTACTTACGTTTCCATTCGCATGCTAGCAAAAAAAGGAGAAATAAAACCCTCACTCGGTCGCGAAAAAAGTTTCTCAACGGCAGGCCCAATGCTGTTACTCCAGACGCACGTTTGACCCTCGAGAAAGTCGACAAAATATGCCGGACGTGACTCGACTGAGGGGCCGGATTCTGAATAAGAAAACTTTCTTTGAGGTGTGCCTAACACAGGCGGTAGTGCTCTGATTGCCACCTCCAACCAGCTGGCAATTTCCAAGTGATTCGTGGTCACAGAGGAAGTCTGTTCGAGAGGTTTTGAGCAATGGGCTTACTCGGTCAGAAGCTGCCCAAGAATATGTCTTTTGAGGATGTTTAATCAAGGGTATACAAGATTGGAAACCGGTTCTTAACGTATGTTGGATGGAACGCATCAGCCAATAAACGACTTTTTCTTTATTTTGCCTCATTTTCATTTTGAGAGGCACGCTCAAAGTGGTAGTGGTAGTTATATATGTGTAGAAATTATTAATAAATGAGTTATTTTCGCGAAAGAATTTTTCCATCGCGGTTTCTTAAAATAAAATGGCCATGAACGTCATCTAAGTGTAGATTGGACAGCTTTGATCGACGAATGCTGAGATATCTTCACACTGAATTTCTAAAAATAATTTTTCTTAATCCACGCCCACGAATAATGTTGGTGGGTGAGTATACCATGCAGCGGTCAAGTTTTTTCGATTTTTTTCCAAGTACAAAGAGCACAATTTATGGCCCACTTAAAATTATCTATATCATGAAAAAACTGCAGAATATTGATAAAAACAGCTGCAAAATGACGTGAAAGCGCGTTTATATTGAGTCCCGTGTTCATTTGTCTATCTCAATTATACTTAAAATTTGATCATCTTGCATGCCTACTCGTTTGTAACGGTGCACACACTTCAGTACTAACATAGGGCCGACATTCATAACTCGTCTCTTGGGTTTGATGTGCGGGTTTTCACATAGCATCATAATTGCGGTTCATTGGGTCTAAAGTGAATGAACTTTTTTCTTTGGCTCTGAATACTTGTTAGGAAACAAAGAAGAATCCTGGGAGGTTCAAAAGGGACTTTATATTAGTGACCGAAAGGGTTACGGGTGATCTAGTTAATATTAAATTTATGCTTAATGGGTATGAGGCTTTTTGAGGCGTGTACAGTGCCCCATTTTGTGTCAGGATGGTTTTACTCTTTTTACTTGCAATTGATTCTTTCATTAAGAAAACAGAATACTGCAAAGCATGAAAGAATCTGGTATTTCATAGTCCTTGACATTTGCACGAGTACAGTTTATGATTTAATCATAAAATATTTGGAGGGGAATGCATGCTTTCTGCCTGTTTTTCATGCCAGTACTTTTATCGTACAGATTTCAAGATAATATCAGGTTTAAATTCGTGCCATTAAATCAAAGCACTGATATTCCTTTGCTTAATACTTCAGCATCTTTTCAAGCCCAAAGAAAGCGTGCAAATTCCTTTTTCTTCTTTTCCCTGGGTTGAAAATGTCGCCGTCTACGAAACAGCTTTTATGGAACCCAAATAAATAACTCCCAGCGTCTCTTGCGTCGCTTTTTGGGCAGCTGTTTCGCCACGACTTTGGGTGCGATTTTGAAAGCAATTCTTCTTGCAGGCGTAATACAATTTTTCATTCCCTGAGTCCCATTAGGCCTAATCCGGGGAATTTTGTGCCTGGGAACTCTGAGTGTTGCCGCGAGGACGCCACTTTCTGTGAGTCAAATCCGGGGGACTTCTTTTTTATTTTTTGCCTTTCTTTAACCGAACGAAGTTTTGTGAAAGAGTCGATCTCCGGAATGCATTTGGCAAATCAGCGGAACGTTCAACAAGCGGAAGCAAGCAGCTCCAACCAATGGAAACAAGGTAGAGTCACGTACCCATTGCATTTATTCGCCGGCTTTCGCGCCGCTTCAATAATACACGGACTTATTCATTCGTGGCATTGAGACTGGAATAAAATTTGTCCTTTGGAACTTGTTACTTGGAACCATTTGCAAGGCTTGCCAGTTCCCGAGCCCATCAGGCAAATGCGTTGCCGAGTGGAGAGTGGAGCTCGAGCTAATAAGTGAGGGAAATGTTTGCATATCGACTCAGCCGTGACATGATCCCGACAGAATTGAAAAGTGAGTCAGGCTCGGCCTTGCTTCCGTGAATGGAATAACTGCATGAAACACAACGCCTCTGCTTCAGTAAAAGCCGTGGTTTGTAAGCCAAATACTGCCGAGTGGCGGCAACCGCGAATGAATGCGTGTTCATTCGCATAATGACTGCCCCCGATTTTAGAGTCTACGGTTTCAATCAAAGTTAGCGGAATCCGACCTCATCGATGTTTGGAAATGAGGCTTTTCGTACAGTTTGGTCCTGAAGCAGAGAGAGAGACAGTTTTGACGAGCATCAGGTATACAGCACATAGGGAGGTGTATTTCTGTATGTATAAGAATTAGGTTTCCATTAGAAAGACGCTGAGAAAAATGAAAAATGCTGAGTTGATCAAGTCCGGGCTAATGTGAATCTTCCTTGCCTCAAACGCTATGAATCAAAGACTATAATGTCATAGTCAGCTGAAAGTACAACTATACGGATGGATCCTGCAGAGGCAAAAATATGGATGCTCTCATCACCTTCATACACTGTAATTCAGTACATAGGAATAACGCAATAACTTCCACGGAAGTGCGGGATGTTCATTTAGTCGTAAGATTTTCCTTCCAACCCTCAGTTTCCAAATGGTACTCACAAGCATCAATATATTCAATGATACAGTAACTTGATCAATTCCCTCGTGAAATTTATTTTAAATATGCATTCTATTCCTAATGTTTCAAAGGCTTCCAACATCGAAATTTGCCGGTTTGTTGATTCTCATTGCCGCTGCGTAATCATCTCACAGAAGATCCCTTGATCATCAATCGAAAACTCTCTATTAGTGAACGGTGGTGAAACTTGATTGCATGCCACATTGAATTCACTTTAAATTATATATTCCTTTTTTGATGTTTTGAAGGTTTACAATATCGACAAATCTGATCGTGTTTCTGTTCACTTTGCTGCTGCGTAATCGCTTGAAAGAAGATTCCTCGATAATTTATGGAAAACTCGCCAGCAGTTGCGCGAATAAATCATGATTAGGCCCCTGCACCTACGACGCGGAAGCGAAGATCAGCTTTTAAGTGCCCGCGGTAATTGGAGCACTGAATAATGGAAAGGAAATTTTTAAGGCCAGAACTTCGGAACTAAACTAACGTTTACACGCTTCCAGCCTGTAGCAGTTGCATGGCATTCATGAGTTTGCTTTAGCTTTCCTTTGAGCAAAGCATGAATGCGTGTGCCACCAACGCATGGTGCCTGGCGCTTGTAGGGGATGCCGTCCGGTTTAACTGAATAGAATCATCTCGTGATATGGACAAATTAAGTTGCGACATTTTGATTAATTTGGGCGGTTTGAGTTCACGTAAGAATTTGGAGGTGAAAGAACTGAACGTTTTCCCTGCTAGCCCAAAGTAATTTTTCTTCACAACCAGCTATCTTCTTTTTATTTTGTAGGAATGGAAAATCCTTGCAAATTTGCCGATTTCTAAGTAGCATTTCAGTTAAGTTTCATTCACAGAGCTCGTGTGTGTGTGTATATTAACACAACGTTTTCGAAAACTGTCAATTCTCGTTTGCCTCTCGTGTTATGTTGACAAACAACATCAACGTAGACCGGACGCTCCGCACTGCCGTATTTTCATGCTTCATTTTATTTCTCATGCTTGCCATAACTCATGTGAGGGGTCCCTCGCCCTGCACAATCTAGCGTTACCAAAAGCCCCTCTTTCTGATAACTCTGTTTGCTGTACCATTTTATGGGGGGACTCTATTCTATGGGTGACTCTATTCTATGGGTGACTCTATTCTATGGGTGACTCTATTCCATGGGTGACTCTATTCTACGGGTGACTCTATTCCCTGGGTGACTCTATTTTATGAGTGACTCATCTTTAGTGAAGCTTGTAGCCTTTTATTTCATTTTGAAGCCGTACAAGAAACATTTCTGAGTTGATGACAAATAACATGTACCAGTATTTGCTCTACGTCAAGTATTTTCGCCGTAAGAAACTTTTTACGTGCAAAATGCAACAAGTGAATTCCTCTTTATGCATATGGAAATCGTGCGTGCAAAATTTGTCATCATCAAATTCAATTAATTTAAAGTATCGCTTAGGCATGACCCAAGTTGTACGTACCAACCGCACGCTTAGCTTACATTTGTGGTAAAACTTTACAAAGTTCCTCTTCTCATGTCAGACGTATTCTGAAAATGTCTTCCGCTAAGCGGCTTACCAGTTTCAAGAATCGGCATTTCTAAATCGTAGGAGAAACACAACTTTTTTTCCTTTCACGGGACCGTGTTGGAGACAGATGCTGGTGCAGGTGTTCTCGCACCCGAATTTTGCTCGCGTATTTTTGTTATTTTCCTCTGGGTTCGGAGAGTGGCGGTCTTTAAAGGTCGCCGCGCCATCCGAGGCAGGGCGTGTCCATGTCTTCCTGGGATAAGGGAGATCCTACGGCGGTTTTTTGTCTTTATGTTCTCAGAGATAAGGAAGATCTTAACGGCTGTTTTTATCCTTGTCTTCCTGGGATATGGGAGATCCTACGGCTGTTTTTTGTCTTTATCTTCTCAGTGATAAGGAAGATCTTAACGGTCGTTTTTATCATTGTCTTCCTGGGATAAGGGAGATCCTCTACCTTTTTTTTCTAGTAGCTCTTTTAGAATATGAGAGGTCCTACGGCCATTTTTTGTTCTTGTCTTCTTGGGAAAAGGGAAATCTTACTTCTGTTTTTGTTCTTTGCCTTTCTGGTGTAAGGGAGATCCCACGGCCGTTTTTTGGTGTTGTCTTCCTGGGATGAAGGAAACAATACTGCCATATTTTGTTTTGGTCCTCCAGAGCTAAGAGAGATGCTATTGCTGTTTTCGTCCTTGTTTTCTAAAAATACTGGACATCCTTTGTGCGTATTTCCCTTGGTTTTCAAAGGTAAAGAAGATTTATTGCCTTTCTTTGTCCATATCTTCTGAGGGGATACAAGATAGGCAATAAGATGTTAGATTTGTTCATCGTATACAGTACCATGGGACGGACATCCCCAGGGCAACGTTTTGAGGTATGCTCAGCTATACAGTATATAGAACCTCGAGACTTCTTTCAGTCGTGCAAACTTTACTTCGTTCAATTTTCACATATTTTTCGCTATCTCTTCTTTGCTTTTCTTCGTCTTCATTCATAACTCTCTTTTTCTTATGTACGGGGGACCCTGTGTACGAAGACATCTTATGCAAAATATCACCCTTCTCTAGAGTCTGTGCGAAATGGTCTCTTCCCTTTCGGCGTGACATGATCCGAGTTAATAATAAATGGCAATCTATACTACTACTACTGCTACTACTTCTACTACTGCTACTACTTCTACTACTTCTACTACTTCTACTACTTCTACTTCTTCTACTACTTCTACTACTTCTACTACTTCTACTACTTCTACTACTTCTACTACTTCTACTACTTCTGCTACTTCTGCTACTTCTGCTACTTCTACTACTTCTACTACTTCTACTACTTCTGCTACTTCTACTACATCTACTACTACTACTATTACTCGTCTTCCCGGAATAGTGGTATCCCATTGCATTGTTTGTCCTTGCTTTCCAGAAAAGGACAAATCCTTTCGCTGTTGTCTCTCCTTATTCTCCAGAAAAGGGCAGGTCCTTTCGCTGTTTTCTATTCTTGATTTCCAAGCTTGCAGCCGAACCTATTACCACAATTTGTTCGCGTTTCCCCAGGACAAACCAAATTATTTAATCCATTCCTGTTCTTTTTATCAAGAGTGAAAAAGATTTTTTACTCTATTACCGTTTTTGCCCTTATTCTTAGAATACTCGTATTAGGCAGTTCTTATTTTCAGTTTGTTTTACTTTTCATGAACAGAAGAAAACACCAGACTGATATAGTCTTAATTTTTCAAGGACCGAACAGCTTTCTGAAGTTCATTCCCCAGTAGTTTCCACGAATAAAACACCGGACTGATATAGTCTTAATTTTTCAGGGACCGAACAGCTTTCTGAAGTTCATTTCCCGGTAGTTTCCACGAATAAAAAAGACCTCACTGCCATTTTTGCGTCCTTGTTTCCCAAGGCTAAAACATTCTCTTGATGTTCTTTGTCTTTGTTCTTGAGAAGTGGAGCAGGCCGTATCGGCTTCTGTATGCACCGTGCACAGCGCTCTGTAAGATGTAACGGGCCCGCCACTGGGAACATGAGCTCGCAAAAAAGTTACCTCCACCTTAAAAAAAATTGAAGGTTCTTCATTGGAATCTAAGCTATAATAACGTATGTACTCAGAGTAAACTGATCAATATGATTTGGGTGTTATTTTGCTCAACTCACAGTGGTGCTCAGATATTTTGCTCAGCTGGCAGTGGTGCTCAAATGTTTAGCTCAGCTGGCAGTGTTGCTCAAATGTTTTGCTCAGCTGGCAGTGTTGCTCAAATGTTTTGCTCAGCTGACAGTGGTGCTCAAATGTTTTGCTCAGCTGGCAGTGGTGCTCGAATGTTTTGCTCAGCTGGCAGTGGTGCTCAAATGTTTTGCTCAGCTGACAGTGGTGCTCAAATGTTTTGCTCAGCTGACAGTGGTGCTCAAATGTTTTGCTCAGCTGGCAGTGGTGCTCAAATGTTTTGCTCAGCTGNAGGTAACTTAGGTTAGGTAACTTAGGTTAGGTAACTTAGGTTAGGTAACTTAGGTTAGGTAACTTAGGTTAGGTAACTCAGGTTAGGTAACTTAGGTTAGGTAACTTAGGTGAGGTAACTTAGGTGAGGTAACTCAGGTTAGGCTTGTCTACCATATGCTATGAGGACTAGAGACCTCAGAGGAACACCGTCAGGTTACCTCAGATATATAGATAAGTCTTCTGGACTTCTATCTTTCGCGCCCATTTTGCTTCTTTGTTTCCACACCTTCTTCAATATGTCTTTTTTGTCATTGCTTGTTCTTTCTCCTGCACCTGTTGCTTCTATCCGCAGGAAATTCTGCGCGGGAACACACCTGTGCATCGATTCTACGTTTTTTACAATCCTTAAGAAATAATCCCTTCTCGTCTTCGCTCTTTTTGGATCACATTTCATGTGAATAGGAAACTTTAAACTAATAAGTAATTTATTTTTTTAATTTTAAATTAATAAGTATATCTCCTAGTCGTATTGTAAGCTGATAAGTATTAACTAAAATGGTTGAAGTTCCACTTGGAAATTATAACTAAGAAAAGGAGGGATATAAGTACAACTCATTATGAAATAATGTTTTGAAATAACTGACTGAAATTAATTGAAATGTATACTTCTATTGAGTATTGTTGATTACGATCCTCTTCTTTCCGAGTCCTTTGATGGCGGTGACAGCATCTTGATTTTTTATCTCGCCGCTGCAGTGCTGGCAGACGTGGGCATTATTTTGCCCCGCCCTTGCAGTGCTGGCAGACGTGGGCATTATTTTGCCCTGCCCTTGCAGTGCTGGCAGACGTGAGCATTATTTTGCCCCGCCCCTGCAGTGCTGGCAGACGTGGACATTATCGCCAGCTGTGAAGTGCTCGCCCGACAGACGATTCTCTTCTGTCCCGCTTCTCTGTCAGCTGAGACAGTCAGCTGAGACAGTCAGCTGAGACAGTCTGCTGAGACAGTCAGCTGAGACAGTCTGCTGAGACAGTCTGCTGAGACAGTCT
>VOMN01096232.1:0-10432 GCA_014899125.1 Orchestia grillus
CACAAGGATTAATTAATGCATCATAAAGAGGCATTAAATATTCCCACGATTTCAACATCAGTGCATCGAATAGCGCTCACGCTGTCACAGCTAATACACTCGGGAACCAATCCTAACCTATTAAACGTCAATGGGAAAACGAACTGAATTTAAACCTAGACAATAAGTCAATGAGGGGACGTATTTTTAGGAAAACACGGACCTGGGATGAAATGATAGCAAGAAAATATAAGATGCCAAATTATGAAGAAAATTCCAGCAAAGCCGTTGCAGAAACTGAAGAAAGAAACTAAAACTAATAATCTAAGCAGAAACCTTAACTGATAACCATTATATTCTGTTGATGGTGGAAACATAATCATAAAAACCGAAATATTAGGCATAGAGATAATAGCTGTAAAGGAAAATATAGGCGCAAAAAAATGCACACATGAAGTCCCCACGTCTAATACCACACATAACCACGGAAACGCAGGGAGGGATGGAAAGACGTAAACAAGGGCTTGACGGGAGCAAGTTTTGACACAGGAAGGTCGAGCAGTTCCTTGACGTGGCCCGCTAAACATGAACAGGAAAATTCTAGGAGCCTCAAGGTTCACAAAGCACAGAAACGTTGGTCCACAGCGTTAGGAAACAAAAAAAGAATAACATTCTTCACCACCCTGAAATGCTAGGTAAAAATACACACATTTAACTGCTACAAAAATGAGAATAGATGCTACAAAGTGAAGGATTACGACTGCTAACAGAAAATAAAGAAACGTGTAAGACAGACACACCGAACACACCCCATACAAAGAACAAAGCGCTGACATCAATTACGGATTGTCCAGCTAGGCGGTTAGACTTAAACTTCTTTCAAATATTCTTCATTTGTTTGTTTACCAATTCATCGCGCTCTGACGAACACAATCACAATCATCTGAGCAATGATAAAAAGTTTCATTCGCGCAGCCCGCACCGCCAACACGAGGTCGGCAGCACCAGCACACACTCGCCCGCGCCACATTTCGAGGCACTGCCAGCCTGGCTGGCACATACAGACCAGACCCGCACCTGAGCACCGCGCCATAACACATAAGAAGGCTATGAAACTACGTTATCCATTCATCACCGATACAAATGGAGCATTCACAGTAAAACAGCAATTCAAACTAAATACTTCAAACGTGTAGCGAAGCACGGGAATGCGTCCATTGCACTAGTCGCTGTGGTAATGAAAACTGAATCTCTCTTGCTGCCAAGAAATAAAAACATCAAACCCACAAGAGAAGTACCAAATGCAACATACTACAACACATATTGTTCATCCACTGACGTACGGAAGGAAAACAAAGACTGAGCAGTAAATCTGAGCAAAGACAAAGAGCCACTTAGTGGTTAAAGAGTTCTCAATAGAACGCACATGATGCTATCTTTGTCTCTATACATATATACATAAATATTTAAACATTCAAGTCAGGCAACTAGCACAATGAGCACGCATGTCACAATCAGTAGGCGAGCCAACATGAACTACACAATATAAGATCTGTAAGCACACAGTACAAAATTAATAGCTTCTCTAGGGCGGAACTGTGAAGTAGAACTGTAGTAATCAGAGCTCGAGTAGTTCGAAATTGCAAAACTGCTTTACGGCAACTCGAATAGTAGTTCGAAACTGCAAGACTGTTTTAAGGCAACACGAATAGTAGTTCGAAACGGAAAGACTGCTTTACGGCAACTCTAATACTAGTTCGTAACGGCAAGGCTGTTTTAAGGCAACACGAATAGTAGTTCGAAACTGCAAGACTGCTTTACGGCAACTCGAATAGTAGTTCGAAACGGCAAGAATGTTTTACGGCAACTCGAATGCTAGTTCGTAACGGCAAGACTGTTTGAAGGCAACACGAATAGTAGTTCAAAACGGGAAGACTGTTTTAAGGCAACTCGAATAGTAGTTTGAAACTGCAAGACCCATGCTCCAGCACAACGATTCTTAACCACCTAAAGAGCACGCACCTCCAGAGAGCTGGGAATGAAGGATGTTTAAGAACTGCCAGGAAGAAATGGTCGAGTCCATTAAGCATACAATAATTCGAATTAAGTAGAAATTATACTTTAACGTCAGAGCCGCGTTTGAAGGATTCACGTGAAAGTAAGGTCGCAACACGTTAAGACCGCTGCACTAGCAGAACACGACTGCTCCATGAGACTATAATGACGGCAGCCACTACACACATTCCCAGCACTGCTGCGTGCCTTCACTACGTCACTCCCAGTAACGTGCTTCAGCAAGCTCTCAACACCTGCATCTACAGTAGTCTAAGGCGCACGCTGTGACCGGAGTGGGCATGTGGCCTACAGTGTGTGGTCTACAGCGTGTGGCCTACAGTGTGTGGCATACAGCGTGTGGCCTACAGTGTGTGGCCTACAGTGTGTGGCCTACAGTGTGTGGCCTACAGCGTGTGGCCTACAGTGTGTNCAGTGTGTGGCCGACAGTGTGTGGGATGTGTGTGTCAAGGCTGAGTGCAACAGAGGTGTGTGGAATATCATGGTGTGGCTGAGCGCGGCGCGCTGTGTCTTTATCCACTGCAGATAGTCAACATTCAATGGTTTTTGCATGGGAAGGCTCTCGTGGGTAGGAACTGTTTTCAGTGTCGTAATCATCAACGCCTTCCATTGGCCTTAGCAAGATTTTATGAAAAATACAAAACAACTATTGCTGTAAACAACGTTTGTGTAAAATTTCTTGAATAAAATCTTTCCTTACCCGTCAAATGGGTACATCGATGAAATAAAAATCCATATATATTAAACATAAAGCCCCCAATTTCCAAATTCTAGATAATGTTTGAAAGTAAATGTTTAAAATTGCAAGTTCACAACATTTATGAACTAACTGAAAGACTATCAACTTATTAAGAAATAGTGCATGCCTCTCCTTCAGACTTCAGGTAATTCATTTCTAATTCAGTAAAGCCGAAATTCAATCTTGGTTTTATTTTGAAAGGTAACGATGCCACAGATAGTCCTGAGTGCGTGATGAAATGTACGGAGCAACTAAATGAGGGGTGACCAACTTTCTGCTATTACCACTGTGTCATATACGTACACAATTTGTGCACTAAGTTACGCTCGCTCAGTTTGTTGCACGTGTATGTATGGCAAAAGTACGTGTCCCCGAAGTACAACACCAGACAAATTGTATTGCCAGCCATGAATCCTTTGAACTCGCGTGCACAAATGTGCTGGACTACATGTACGAGTTGCACCGCCAGCGGCCCCTTGTGCGAGTGTCTGCGGTGGGGTGAGCATGAGGTGCACACAAGAACAACGAGTACACGGGTCTCACTTGGTGACGGGTTGGGGGCGCCGTTCGTCATAAGCGTCGTAGAGACACTCGCTGAGGCAGCGGGAAGAAACGCACGCATCGTCATACAGGGGGGTCCACAAACTAAACTGGTCGAATGTTTATCGAATATTTGAGGTATCTATGTTATATAATAAAATAAACTCCACATCTTTTCATGTAGTTTTTTTTTGTGCTATTTTCGTAACGTAGGTACCTGAAATATATTATATACTTTCGACCGGTTTCTTTGCGTCACCATGTACTAAGCCTCTGGCCAACTCTATCTAAATGAATCTCTCAACGAAGTGCACTCGCTCGCGCATTTGCTATGATACCACGACCACCCAAGCATCCCGTCACACACACCTTACCAACGGCACATATAATAGACGAGCAAATAGAGATGAGGATGATCAGGAGGAAAGGTATGCTGGGCTCGTAAATCCTTTATAGTGGAGATCAGCGTTGAATTAATCCTACTCCCAGCTCAGCAAGGGTTCTTAGACACTTTGATACACATTTCGTTCCTCAAACACTAAGAAATCACGAAAAAAAACTACGCACCACTTGCTGTTGAATACAGAAAATTATCTAATGATAAGATTGGAATAATTAGCTTGATCAGAGATGAAATACAAAATTGCGCAACACAAGCACGTGAGAATCATACCCATTCACTTGGCTGAGCTCATACAAATTGGTCTCCACATCGTACGTCCACCTCACACACACGAGACAACCGAACTAAGGGAAGAGTTGACAAGATCCCCGTAGTCCTTATCAGAAATGAAATAAGATTAAAATTTCCTTCATTATCCAGCATTGTAGCTAACGTCAAAAGGAATTCATCTGTTATATCGGAACACATATCATGAAGTTGACAGGGTTAGGTTTCAGTCTAGAAACAACAAAAATAAATACTTGGAAGAGGCCATAAGGAAACTTAAAAATGAAGAAGCGCAACAAAGAGGCCCACGAACTGAAGAGTTAAGCTGAGAGCAAATGGACTGCAGTGGTAAGCTCCAGTAATTTTGTAACAACAAAATTGATCTTAAGGGATTGTTTCTATATTGCATTAGTAACTTACTAAACGGCTCATCAACAGATGTAGAATATAGAATAATGAGTATCTATAGTAACATTTAAAAACCTCGTCTATACTAAGAACTAGACATCTGTAAATACCATGTCGTTGAAGTCAGGCCTTCTTCGCCCAACTAAGTGAGTATAATTATCAAAGGTCACAATTGATAGGCAATCAAACTTCTCCAATAACACATCCAATTGACAACTTTCAAACACAGAGTTAATACAACAGCTTCAAAAGGGCTCAACAACAATAAGTAGGGCAATATTTGATGCAGGGTTACTAGAAACTCCGAAGGAGAGAAAAGCATGTAGTCAGTTCTATGAAAAATTATCTGACACAGCTTGAAGATTTACAATAGAAAGGGATATTTTAATTCTATTTTCAGTTGGACAACTTTTACAGCAAAGGTTTCGAAACTAACATCACAGAATAGTACTAGATGATGTACCTCTAGACGCTGAGGTTGCAGCGAGGAAAAAATGTGGGCACATAATACATTCAGTGTCCCTCAATTTGTGCCATTCATATACGCGCTTTTCTCGCATCGCTGCTAGGTAGTCAGACCTTAAGTGCACAAAAACTCGGTACATTTAGAATTGAAGGTATCGTCGCTGCACTAGCTTTTGCGGCGACTTTAAACGTTTGGGAACGCACATATGGTGTCCATTCAAGGGTTCCCTAGATAGAACACGTGATGTGTACATAGAATTCACACCTATAGCACGCATTTGGATAATCATTTTGAATTAACGGTTAAAATTTTCCTATCGAGGTATTTGAAGCATATGCAGGACTCTAAAACGTAAAGCCACTGAGATTAAAAAGTCACGTACATTTGAGTACGACGAGTTGGCCCCTCTGAAATATAACCTCTGTTTTATGAGCACGTCTCCTATTATAAGTGTGAGCGCAAGACAGAGACGTAAATGCCCTTAAAAGTTAACAACATTAAACGATACTCACGACTCGTTGAGTGGCCCGGGCCAAGGTTCCGTCTTCCTGTAGAGGTTGGTGAGGTACATGGCGAGCACCACGCATGGCAGGTACACGACGAACACCCAGCCTGCGCTCACCCAGAAGCCGTTCTGCACAGAGCAAGGGATTTTAGTACGCTCTCCACAGTTAACGAAACGAATTTTTACAAGCATTCCCGAGGCTGCTCACCCAGTTTTGGCTCTAGATACTATCCAAGTGTCACTAACCACTTTGCACTTGAGATTGGTCTGAGCTGAATCGTTTCGACGTTTGAAAAATTAGGAAGATTTTACCAGTTCAAACTAAATTCTTATCAAACCAATGTAACAAGACGAGTTCGACTCGGTGTAAGTAATTTCAGTCCTAACAGCTCCTGAGGTGAAAATAATGGTTAGAAAATGATAGATTTAACGAGTTCTTTTCACAGCAGCTAATGAGTAATTTGTAACTGTGTTTGTCAAGTGGACATATCTTTAAAAGATTTGGGCAATATTGAAAACTAATCTCTGGGTATTCTCCTTCAACACTAGACATCGACTCAATACAAGCATCGCTCACACAGAAGTAAATAAAAACGACCAGGTAATAAAATTAAACGGTAGCACTCTTTACACATGGAAAACATGGCGTAATAAGTCTATAATTCAAACCTAATTCGAAGCTTTTAAGAAGATACGTTCTGAATTCTTTGCGAAAATTTCTTTAGCAACCACCTGTCTTGAACAGAAGCTCGATCTGCATTACTTCCCAATACACTAGCGTGTCTTGAGGCGCACGCACAACTCACAAAGCCACTCTTCTCAAGAAGAACATGGAGTCTAGAGTAGAACATAATTCAACAACTGAACATTGAGGTGGCCACTTACTGTGCGAAGTACTACACACACCAGGCCTAACTCCAACGGAGACTCGCCACTACAGCCATGAGAGGGTGACACCGAGGCAACACTCACAAAAACTGACACTGAGGCAACACTTATTTTAATAAGTAACTTACAAAAGGGTAGAGTATATCCTTGCAGACGGCGGCGGTGGTGGCGTTGTAAGCGCTGGATAGAGGCCCGCAGCGTCCCAGCCTTCGCTCCACGCTGCCCTGCACGTGTGCCACGTAGTCGTCCACGTCCGCCAGGAAGTCTTCCGAAAACCGCTCCACCAACTGCAGCAGTCACATCAGTCATCTAAGTCTCGATAAATTATTTCAAAACAAATCATAAACGGTGAAGTATTTATTAGAATAAGGGACGCCCAGGATCCATATTGTAGGTTAATATTTTGAGACATCCACTGGGTTTTGAATTTATTACCCAAGCTTCCACACGGTGAATTAAGGAGAGTTTGAGAGAAAGAAGAAGGGGTATCACTGCTACAGGATGGCGCAAAGCTCACCTGGATAACCTCCGTGCTGCCGTTGGTGCGCAGGTAGCGCTGAGCGTACTCTGCCTGGTTGATGAGCCGGCGGATGGCAGGCCGCAGCGTGGTGTGGTTGCTGTAGTGCAAGTAGCCACTGAGCCGCTCTGTGGTGTCCTTCAAGGTCTTGGTGTGGCCTCGGATGGCCGTCAGCCACCGCTGCAGCGACTCCAGGAACAAAGCGTCATTCTTGAGCCCGATGGACACCTCCTCGAATCCGGCAGGTAGCTGGTCTGCTGTTTGGTTGAGCTGAGCGGCCATTTCCAAGAGGTTGATCGTCAGCACCTGACAAATATCGAGGTTCAATTTCAATATCGCGTATCAGTTTCCAACACTTTCATCAGCTAAGAATATCGCAATATTAATTCTAATAAGTGAGCGTTTCAACCTTTTTTCAAGTTTCCAAGTTAGTTACAATTTGCGTTTGCAAATTTGCGTTTTTCGACTGCAAAAGGGGTATAAAAAACTTCAAATTTCCAGAAATAAAATATTTTAAGGAAATAAAATAGACCATAAGATACTATTTGACCTGCCGGCCATCCGCGTCGAGTCATTTCTGACATTTGTCTCTAATGTTTCTCATCAATCGTCTTATCATACGTGGATTGTTCTTCAGTACGGCAAACTCAGCAGAAATACGGTGTTTTAACTCGTTTACAGTTTGTGGTGGGGATGTGCAAAGGTTTGATTTTACATGACCCCATAAAAAAATTCACATTGTGTCAAATCCGGTGACCTAGGTGACCAATCTGGCTCAAATTACAATGCCATTAGTCTCTCCCTGGAAAGACGGTTTGCAAATAATTTTTAACAACAATACTCCGATGACAAAGTGCTGCTCCATCTTGCATTCACCAAATTTCGTTGAACTGATCACCGTTGCTTGTTACGAGTTCTGAAACTATTCTTTCTCTGACCAATTGAAAATAACATTTACAAATCAAATTGCGTTCGTAGAATATTAGTCCGATCGCAGTTCCATCGACACCGACCTTTTAATTATACGGACACCTTCTCTTGGATTAATGGAACATGAAGATCAGTATTTTTAGTAGGAAATTTCTTTGGGGAATAATGCCTATAATTTTATTCACGGTTAAAACGAAACGCAATCTCGTCACCTACAACGAGACATCTGAGAAATCGCATATTTTATGGTCCCATTTTATTTTTATTAATTTTGTTCCTTGAAATTTGACGTTCCCTATAATCTTTTCACAGTCGAGAACAAATTTCTGCATCAAACTAAAAAATGATGGGCATATTTTTACTTTTAAAGAGAGGGCTCGTTTCTTGTGGGACACTGTATATTAACATGTATCAAAAAAGTAAAGTACCTAATGGTTTATAAATGACTCTACATATCGAGAACATGTTTCAGTGTTTCGAACCAGCCATTTTTCTCATGTGTTCTCGACAGCCTGCCAAAAGGGAAGGGATGGAGAATTAGCGACTGGAGTCTCACGTTTCATCACCAGTTGATGCTATCGCAAAAAGCTCCTGGCAGTAGGCTAAGGGTCTAGCTTCTCTGTGCATGTCATTATGCTGCCTCAGCTCAGGAACGTACTTACGTCGCCATTTAAGGATGACACATATGGAAAGTTCTCAGGCCACTGTAAGTAGGTTGAAGTCACGCACAGTAAACTGATAACACAACGCTAGTATACTTACGGCTTCCTCCCTCTCGTAGGAAATCTACGACAGCTTCACCCACTTCGTTAGAATAACAATAAAAAGCAGAACCATGTATAAACGAACAAAAATCTAATCCAAATGAAATTCTACAAGATAAAATTCAACACCGGCGTACATATACGCCTTCTCTTCAGTGTAAGTGAATTAAAACTTAGAGTGTCACGTGCAACCACCTGCTGCTCGAGAATTTCAGCGTAGTTGGCCCAGTCGTCCCTGCGAGCCAGAGAGGAGTTGGCGAGCGCCCTCAGTTGCTGCTTCGCATCTCGAGACAGAATCTTGACGTTGGTGTCCACTGTGATCTTCTGCTTCAACTGCGCCACCTGCACACAAGCACAACAGAGTGAAGAATTCAGAGTAAATAGGGTGAGCAAGTTCGCTATTTTTGCACTACTCGACAGTAAACAGTGGGCTTGCATAAAATATTATAACAGAACTTGCTGTGTCATAGACACTAGATATGAACCTCGGACCTAGAATCCATTGTTGGCCTAATTGTAGGTTTTTAAGGAAACTATTACTGGTATTCCGGAGATAAACCACTAGAGGTAGATCCCAGAATTACCACTATCCCAGCACAACTAGTAATATTTTCCTGAAAAACCCGTAGAAACGGTTAAAATCAACACTAGGTCCGAGGTACAAAGAGTCGAAGTTACAAGTTCCTCAACATTATATGAAATATATCTCCACTAAACTCATTCGAAAAGTAGCCAAAACGAACGCTGTTAATGCGACACTCGCCTAACATATACTATTAAAGCATCGTTTTTAGGAGACCAAAAAAATGGAAATACTTAAGGTCACAATCAACTCCATCTGCACATACCCGAGCACTGCATGCAAGAAGCGCTTGAACTCGGCAGGGCATAAGCGCTTGAACTCGGCAGGGCATAAGCGCTTGAACTCGGCAGGGCATAAGCGCTTGAACTGGGCAGGGCATAACCAAGAGTAAACATCTACAGCTGCGACCAAACGCCGAGTTTCACCTTGTCATCGAGGTGGAGCCGGTCCCTGTACTGCAGGAGGCTGGTGAGCCCATCGTCCAGAAGGTGAAGCTTCAGCACGCTGTAGATGCTCTCGTTCCGGTGACACTGACTGCATAGCACACATTCATGAGCAACACAGAATAATAGTACTCAATGTCGTCTGCAGCGAGGTTATTTCAAAAACAATAATGGCAGTGATTAATGGGAGTCGTAGTTCGGGTAAGGAAATTCTTAGTTACATAGCACTATCTCTTTCGGAACTCCATGCTACAGTGCATACTGCGAAAATCAAAGTGAATGATTAATTTTGTCTCTTTCAGCCCAGTACTCAGAGGATAGTTCTCTTGAATGAAACAGCAATATGAATAACCGAGGAAACCTTGGAATTAGTTCCGGCATCCTATCCCAGAGTAGACTTGATGAGTCGCCTAATATAGGCATATAAGGTTTTGAAAAATACCGCACGAAAAATACGGCTCACACTAAGGGAGTCAACTTGACAACAAATATAGTTCTAAGCAATGAGTAAATACGACTGCTGTTATTTCACAGACATACTTCACTAATATAATGCAAGAACAACATTTCGTCAAAATCATAACTCTTCAATTTTTTTGAACTGAGGTAGTAGCACATTTCGTCTAAAGCCATCAACAACACATTAACAGTACACATTTCTCTACAGAGTGTCATACAAATTTACCTACATTATAAGGTATATAGTGAAAATTAATACTTGCAGACGACTGAAATGCAAAAATACATAGAAACTGTATTAAGCATGTAAAAATCGGAAAGTTACCTAATATTGATATCTCATGTTACTTTAAACCCAAAGATTAATGCGGTAGTAAGCCAACAACAAACACTGGTACCCTGCGAGAGAGTATGAGTATGAGTAGTAGAAGTAGTAGTAGTAGTAGTGAAAGCAGCGCTTCAGCAACT
>VOMN01096243.1:0-15904 GCA_014899125.1 Orchestia grillus
TGCAGAGGCCGATGTTACCAAGACGAGTGATGCAGAGGCCGATGTGCACTCGTCTGCCGATGTGAAATCGTGAACTCCACCCTCGAAAAAATAATGAATTTCAATGCTGATTCGATGAAGATACAATACTAAAGCGTCTTCATGGAATGTCAGGATCGTCAGGATCATAACTGTTCAAGACCTAAATAATAAGAATAGTTGCATTCGAAATCATGGGAACATAGAAGCTTCAGTGGTGTTTCAATTTCTCTTTTAATTTTAATAGCCTCGTGATCGTAAGAGAAATTCAGGTGAAAGTTTATAATGCAATATTACGGGGAACTGAGGCACATTTCGCTAGGAACAACTATGAATTATTTAATTTCTATACGATTTAACGCTAATTCACAGCAAAGAAGAATGCTCATTTACAAGCTGAAATATTTATAGCTTTCATTTTACTTCACGGCCTCGACAACACCTACTGCTTCACGAATTATAGAAGAGGCATAAGTTACATATTAAAGTCTAAAACCTAGCACGAAATATCGACCACGATGGCAGGCAGCAGCTGCCGCAGCACACCAACATTTTCCAAGCAAGCCTCGCTCGGGTGTTTGCTGTCGAAACGCCGCTAACTCTTTTATGCCGGCGTGCAATAACGGAATACTTCGAGGAGTGGCAATAAATTTATGGCTCACCCGAGGCACTTCAGAATATGGCTCCTGGAATGCAGGTCCCCACTCGGTCATCAGGTTGGTGAGCGCGGCCGATATTGGAGTCGAGTTCAGCTGTTCGAAGCAAATCGCACGGGCCATTTGAAACATGAAATTTTCGCAAAGCATCGTCGAAAATCTCAGAATAACTTGAAAAAATTCAGTAATATTCTTTTCCTGAGGCTAGCATGTTTAAATATTTGTATTTGTTCGCGTAAATACGTTCGTCACTTGATGACATTTCCTTAAAATGCACATTGCGTCGACAGAACTTTTGCCTCTCGTTATCGCTAGAGGATGTATAATAGTAATACAAATATCAGTGTGGTGGCGAATCCATTAAAGTCCCTGGACTTCACGGGACGTTTTCACATCCGCTCAAACACAATACTGTAAGCATATACACTAAATTACTATATGTAAATACATTTGCAGTATACGGGTAGCAATGAAGAGGTTCACGCATTTCCTGATGTATGATTTAACCTGGAGAAGTAGGTCTAAAAAGACGCGAAAATCAGTCGTTTTGTAATAAATATGACTCAGCTTAAACAAGGCAATCATACAAGACAACTTTTTACGTTCATACGCTGACACAAGCACAAGTTTGACCATTTTTCCAGTTCGACACAGAATTTTAAGGTAAATTGTAGTTAGTATCTTCGCTAAACACCGCTTTAAGCTCGGGATAGGTAGAACTAGCGTTATTTTAGAAAGACTTCTGTACAAGAAATCGTCAAATGATTTGGCTCGATCAGAGACAGCATGGCCACCAAAACACAGGGACGGTTAGGGGTCAAACACAGAGACGTTTGAGTCGAACACACGAACAATTACGAGTCAAATAAAGGGACAGTTGTGGCTCAGAAACAACCATTCTGCACAGCGATCACGGGTCAGACATCATTGCTCTATAATCCCTGCCCTGAAGAGAGAGCACACGACCGTCCGCACCAACACGGCGTCGTATTCTGTGTCGTAAAAAGAAATCGCTTCTACAACATCCTCACGCGGCCTTCCTCGACTGCATAGTCTTCTTTATCTTCTACTTCTCTTGCAGACGTTCAGGAAAAAAATCACGAGATTTCTTTTAATTATACGTGCATGTGAATAATGAAACACACGTGGTCATACATGAAGTGAATTTGGGAAATTTGGGAATTTGGTACTTCCATAGTTAATTGGAAGCTCTCATGTACTTTGGTTAAACGTGAACCTTTTCATGACGGAAAGAACTATGCGAAACGTTTCATTTTTCTGTACAAAACGTCACCATTATTTTCGAAGTACTTCGTCGCTAATTCTTCACTCGACAAGTTTTAAAGCCGCAGTCATTCCTGCCGATGAGTGCCTCCTCATTCTCAATAAAGGACGCTGCAGTCAGAACTGAGCGTGTACTTTGGCAGGGGCTCTATGTAGCATGTCGCATTGTACAGGTGGTAATGGTTCAAAAAAGGAGTTTTTTATTATGGTTCAAAAATTAGTTTTTCATTATGGTTCCAAAAAGAATTTTTTATTGTTATTTTAGATTTTCATTGAAGACGTCCTCTTAGCGTTCATTATTGATAAGCGCAATCTGTTTAACTGTTAGATAGTATGAAGTTAGGCGTGTTGCTGAAGCTCTGACTGCCAGAAATATGTAACAATCGAACTTACGAGTAGGGTAGCCAGGGCAGAGTTACTCGGGGTACATACTGTGACCGTGCACCGTTTTATTTTCCTTAAACGAATTTGATCTTACTTTTTGCATCTCTGCGCGCTCATCGAACTACTTACGCTCGTGTGCGAACTTCTTTTGTGCACAGATATGTTCCAAGTAGGATCGAAATCATTAACAGAAACGAAGCGGTGCTGTCGCAATGAATGCCGTGCTGCTTTCTATTGCCTCGTACGCTAACTTTCGCTCCCATAAGACAGTGAAAAGACGTGAACTAATAAACCTCAGTATGCAAAAGTTCTCTATGTTGTTGCATAATTAGCGACAGGAAGTACTAGTAATACCTCACTCAACCGATCCTACTGCGAGGGTATCAAGTGTTCTCATGTGGACGAGCCTGACGATCGACTGGCCAGTGCTCCAATGCAGCTTCTTTTCTGTCCAGCAACAGACGTAAAGAAAAATTCATGAAAAATTTCCGAATTTTCCATAACATTGGTATTTGAAATTATGTTGGTTACAAATAATATCATCCCCGGTGTTATGATAATGTCCGTCGTATATTTATAATTACATATAAATATTTTGGGTAACACTTGTCGCGTGCCACCATAGAGAACATCACTGCGAGCGGCGCTGATATGAGGCAGTGTCGTAGGTAGGATACTGACTATCGTATTGTAAATTGATGTAATCTAAAGGAAACTCAATCTCTCATTTAATAAAATACGACAGGACAATATTTTCGTTAATATAGTTTGTTTACGAATTGTTCACTTCAAAGCTTATACATATAATTGAATGCGACATGACAGTATTTTGGTGTATATATAGTTCGTTTATGAAGAATTGACTTCAAAGGACACGATGAAGAGCAGCTTCACTGAAAAAAATCCATTCATTTTAAGAACGAACCATGGTAAATCCCGTCATTTGTGTCGGGGTGCATGATCTAGTGTAGTACAGTTTCGGAGAGCGTACGTCTGGGGATCACTATGAAGAAAACCTTTTTTTTAATTTCATCCGAACTCTATTTAAATTGATCGATCTTTCGAGTGCTTTTGCAGAGCTCGATTTCAAGGCGTACAAATCTGAAATCGAACTACTAATGACACCAGCTAGCGTATTTATGATACTAAACAAATGTTATGACATAGTATATTATTAATTCATTCAGGATTTATACTCACAGTGCTGTCAAAGTAGACAGAGAGACAAGATAACAGGTTGGTAGACGTAGGGAAAAGAGAAGGTACGATTGTACGTGTTACTTTTTGATAGTGAAGAACTAGCTTCGAGAATTCTTTTTTCGTTACCTTGATTACTTTTTACTGAGATTTCCCCTCATCCCACTCACTGTGATGCCCCGTTTTGCGGATGTTTACTTAAGTAATGAGTTGACTTGTTTTTAAAGCATTTTGTTTACATGTTCATGTATTCTTGCTCGTAAGATACGAATATTCTTGTTGCTCAAAGTAGACTTCAGAGTGCTTAAAAAACCTCGAGTATTACAAATTAGGTACATCTACCCTGACGTACTTTGATTTTCCTTCAATTTTGACAGTTCGGGTACTCTAGTACATTTAATAAGCTAGCGAGCGATTTGAATTGAGTTCCGTAGGCTGGCAGTATAAATGTTGATACCTCCACTTCTGTGAAGTGATTTATGAACCCTCGCTCACATTTTCACGATTAAAATAACATCACGGTTTATCCATTAAAATATGTCCAATTCGAATACGGGTTCAATAATTATCAATAAATTACCATAACTGTGAAATATCATTAAACAGGGATTAAAATTCATGACCGAAATATTTCACGCTATTGTCAACTGAGCGCCCTACAAACAGGCTTATCGGATGACTTTGGCTCTCCTAAGTCAAATCTTTAGCATCACGTTGGCCCCCAACCTGCCATTGATTCTGGACAGAAATTTTCCATTAACACTGCCCCCCAACCTGCTATTGATCCTGGACAGAAATTTTCCATTAACACTGACCACCAACCCACCATTGATCCTGGACATCAATTTTCCATTAACATTGACCACCAACCCACCATTGATCCTGGACATCAATTTTTCATTAACACTGCCCACCAACCTGCCAGTGATCCTGGACAGAAATTTTCCATTAACACTGCCCACCAACCTGCCAGTGATCCTGGACAGAAATTGCCATTAACACTGCCCACCAACTATCAATGCCGGCCAGAACCCGACCAAGTCGCCGCTGCGCCACACCCCCACTATCGCGTGTCAGCCGCAGAGCTGCCCCCCACGAAGGCTCAGGCCGCTGCAGCACTTCCCAGAGTGCGTCAACTTCCGCTGTAAAACTTTCGCTATCCTCAAAGTTCAAGTTGCTAATTTCACGTAATTACTTGAAGGCAGCCCTCATTGGGAGTACATGGGTACAGCAAGCACCTTCATATTAGTGTCTAGTCAGTATTACTTATGTTCATGATACATCGATTGTAGGCCACAGTTTTTCCTCTTTGGTTCAAAATATCCTAAAACAAATACATATTATTGTAATTTCAAACTTCTTTGGCTAATATTATTTAGGATTTTTCACATGTTTGTCTATATTCAAAATTACGCAATAATTCAAAACTATTGATGTATTGTCATCAATTTTCATAAGCGAATATTACTTACATATACACGCTGCTCGAATACTCTCATATATATTAACTTTACTACCATGATACTGTATATTTATGACGATTATTAGCCAATTTTTCTCGCATTGAATGCAACTTTCTATTTGGGATTTCCTGAATCTGTAAATTTGTTGTGCTCTGGTACCTCTATTCAGACTCCATGACACTTCAGACTCCATGACACTTCAGACTCCATGACACTTCGGACTCCATGACACTTCGGACACCATGACACTTCGAACTTCATGACACTTCTGACGCCATGACACTTCCGACGCCATGACACTTCGGACTCCATGACACTTTGGACTCCATGACACTTTGGACTCCATTTCACTTCGGACTCCATGACACTTCGAACTCCATGACACTTCAGACACCATGATACGCGGACACTTCTTGATGCCGGGGATATTTGTCGACATCGGACACTTTTGACGCCTTGACTCGTGTTCTGCTGTGCGTAAATAACGCAGGAATACTCGAGAAACCCGAAAATAAAAAGGCATTTAACCGTTAGATCGACCTCGTAATGTAGCACATTCTACCACCAAGACCGACACCCTCGAGCCTTTCACTCGTAACTGTTACCAGCCTAACATCCCTAACGGCTTCGATCGACGTAGTGGCGTCTTCGTACGCGTCCTAGTCAACGCTGTAACGACGACTCTTGGTGATTCATCGATCGCACTTACGATTAAAGAACGAAGCTATGCACATCAATCTGATATGATTGTGAGCCATGAGACAACGTACTTAATTATGAGTAATATTTTTGTCCACGGAATTGACAATCAAATTTTTTGACGTACCTAAAAATCTAGAATTACTCTGCCAGCGGTCTCCGGGCTGGACGAACCTCCTATTGTATACGCTCTATACTCACTCTTCCTGCTTCCCAACTCTAAGAGCTAGACCCAACACTGACCCTTCAATCAGCGAGTAGCACATAATTCAGGCTAGAGCCACGACACTTAGGTCGCCTGCGCGCCGTCGCAGACGGAGTTCCTCACACTCTGAACTTCATGATAAATGAGGTTCACCTGAGGACGACCTTCACGACACGTTACTTACAAAAATACGTGGAACATCAATTCACCTACAGATCATCGTCGCTGCCGTGTGGCAAATCAGAAGTGAGGCATTAAACTAACTCCACTTAACACGTTGACTCCGATTCTCCACACAGATAAATTACATGCCGACAATAATCTCTAATGTGAATTTAAAAATGAAGGATTTTGGTTTCACAAATTTGGTTACTCTATCAATTTTCTTTCTAATCAGAAGTAGCTTATTCGATTGATGAACACAAATTTGAAGAAAACTCGAAAATTTGTATTTATACATGATAGTGCTTTGGTGACATTAGGTTCGGTTAGATGATCGCGTGTACCATATATGACCCCCTCCGGAGTCAACGTGTTAAGCTTTAAATCGAAAATCCTGATACGCCAGCGACGTCTAACGTCCAGTTGCCATGCGCTCCGGCCAGGCCCGCGTACAGCAGCTGTGCAGCAAGTCACGCTCATCTAAAGATCGCTTCGCAAGCTCCCTCTTTCTGAGCGCGCTAACGACTACCGTGCCGACCCTGCTGCTCGATATTATTTGCTCTCCAGTCCCTGGCCTGCTGCATTTATCGCAGCAATCCATCACTACCCACAAGCTAAGAATTGTGCGCCATCTTGGTTATTTTCATTCGTTCTGACCGGCTGGTAATGGATAAGTTTCTTCCTTGTCTGCTTATAGCTCCGTCACTACTACATCGGCAGGGAACTTTTTTTAGCTTAGGTCATTCATTAACGATAGTGTGGTCCGGGAGAATGTGTAATTTGCGAGTTTTAGCAATTTAGGATATTAAAACATCTTTGTTATACGATGTAAACTCGTTGATCAATTGTTTGATCTTATTATTTTGCCCATGTCATGCGGTAGGTATGTTTTGATCCCTTTTGCACTCTAGGAGTCCTTCCGATATCTTCAGCATCTAAGTTGGTCTTTGGGTTGCCTGAAATCCTAGCGTTGAATTTAGACAGCGCAGAAAAGTCTTCCTAGCAAATAGTGATGCAGTCAGAAATTATCTGCATAAGTTATGAAAATATCCACTCGCAGCTCAATGAATCAATTAATTAAATACCATTTCAGTGTCTTTGGACCGCTTGTGCCTTTAATCAATATTCGCGCTACCAAATATGTGCAAATAATTAAACGACAAATCAAAATACATTTAAACTATTCGTCGCTGAACTTCACGGCCTCGCCGTTTCTATTAAGTCAGGAAAAACAATTGCAAGGCAACTCAACCGTGCCAGCAACCCAACGCAACCCAACCGTGTCAGGCAACGCAACCGTGTCAGCAACCCAACGCAACCCAACCGTGTCAGGCAACGCAACCGTGTCAGGCAACCCAACCGTGTCAGGCAACCCAACCGTGGGAGCTCGTCTGCGCACTCATTCTGCGCGAGGATCATTTGTTGGCGGATTGCTTGTTCTTAAACTGGAACAGAAATTGAATTAACAACTTCGTACTTTCGAGGTATCTTTTTCAAACTTGCTTTCTAATTCAAGACCAGTCACGTCTCGTACCTCTAAACTTTGCCTGAAATAACTGTGTTCGACTCGCAACAGTGAAGACGTACGTATCAAAAACACGAACTTATCACAATTTTGTTAACTGAAATTTGGTTTCTATTTTGTGCTCCCCCATTAATTCAAATATTTAAAGCCCCCATGTACTTACTGTCTCTCTGGGATACGGCGTGTTGTCGCCAAGCCTTGGTCGTCGCCCCAGAGGACAAAGAACGCTTCAGTTTACGAACTCTCTTTCACGAGCACCGGCCGTTGAAGTCTATGGTGAATTTAACACAAAATTACGCAGGCATTGTTCTCCCTTATTTGGCCTCTCGCTAGCGCTCGGCCGTGAGCGCAACGCCGCTGTTAGATGAGTCAATTTGGCTGGACCCTTAAAGGGGTCTTTACACGATCAGTCAAAGTCTGAAGACAGTGTCAAAGACACCCAAATATGGGCGTCGAATGCTAACTTTAACATCGAGACTGTTCAGTCCCTTGACGTCCGACCTGAATCCAGAATTGAGGTGAAAGTTAGTATTCGATGCCCATGTTTGGATGTGTTTTGACACCGTTTTCAAACTTTGACCGATCGTGAGAAGGGCCGTTAACTCTACGACGCCCGTTTTTTTTTTTGCGCAGAACTAAATTTTGGCAAAGTAAGGTCCACATGATTTGGCATAGGCCCCTGAGCATCTGTTTTCGAAAACAAAGAGAATATAGCATTATGAATTTAAGAATTAAATGAGTTTTTTAATACGCTCAAGAACGCCATTGGATTACAAAGGGTTGACTGCTCAGTGTTCCAGCTTTGATACGGTTTCCTGAAATGATCAAGTCTTTATGTTGGAATGACCTAAGACTTATTTTTGCTTAACATCCCTGATGAGCTGCTTTGTAAAGAGTAAAGCTCTTTGAAGGTACTCCTCCAAGCCGCCTCTGCTCCTCCTGACGGCCACCTTGGCGTGAAAAGTTGCCGGCAATTAATTCAGCAGCCCGCACCTTCAATTCACTCGCTCCAATTTTGTCCTCATTTTTTATACATTTTAGTCAAACGAAAGGAAATTTCAAAGGCAGTTGCGCGTGTTGAGAGCAGGAGTAAACAAAACAAAAACTACGAGGATTCTTTATATATATATGCTTCGATAAAGAATATAATACAAAATATCATATAAAAATATTCACTTCTCTTAAAATATTACTTAAAACAACAATGAAAGCATCGCACTTCAAGTATTGGCCACAATCCTATGGTAAAAACTTCGAAAAGCTTTCCGACGATACCTAATCCATTAATCTAGGCAGATATTAGAACTAATAAGTTTTTCTAGTGTTTTGCATGTTTTCACTTGCAAATACGTGCAGATCTCCGCCGAGCTGATAATAATGGACCGTTAAGAATTGTAAAAATAACCTGAGGCAAACATTGGCCTCTGAAAGATTACCGAGCCGTCGTAAATACCTAAAAAATTTCGCTCAATGATGGTCGATCGACAGTGAAAGACTACTCGAGTCCGATGGGTACTTCACTCAGGGACATTAAAGGGTTTTTATGTTCACACCGAGAGCTCAAAAACCTGAACGGGATTTCAGCTTTGTAAATATTGTGCTTGCATCTCTGGGAAAACCTGAAAGCATGAAACACAGAATGACGATCACAGAGATCATTTCGAGCAGAAACGCTCGCCGAGTAATCATGGGAAACGGTTAAAGTCCTTTTTTTTGGGACAAGCGCTTGACTCGGCCGCATGCTGTCAAATGGGAAAGATTCTGAGGCCAAGGTGTATTTTACTCTGCCGCTTGTTCCCTCAGTGGGAAGCGGCCGGGAAATACTTCGTGATGGTCAGAAACACCATTTTAATGGCAATAAAACTGCCGCACGAAAATAACTTCTACTTCTGCCATATGTTCTATACTCCTTCGAAAGCCAGTATATTCTACAACGTCCATTTAATTCAGTTATGATACCTCAAAAATTTTAAAATGTCTCCCTTTTCAATGGAATCAGGCCCCTAGTCTCCGATCACTAACTTCTATCGCACAGCTCTGAGAACTTGCCGTGTTAGAGGCCCCTCGAATTTTTGGAGCTGATCGCACGTCTAAAGATGCACAAAAAATTACAAACCCAATTCCTAAACACGACCAACTTGACTACGCCATGCGCAGCCCTCTCACAGTCTGCGGGCTGTTGTGCTGCAGATATGACGCACAAGATAATTTGGATATTGTTTTAAGTTTAGACTCAGAACTACTGATGTTTTATTGTCGAAGGCTATCAGAAAACAGCATCGGCAGCCCATTTTTACACAGACTTGAAAAAATTTGCAATCATTGGAAAAAGGAAAATGAAATCAAGTTCCTTTCCATTGAATTCTGCTCGAGCCGAATGGTAGAGCCCTGTAAACCAACTCTTCTCACGAATGTATGTCTATCATCACCGTAACATTGAGGGGGGGAAGGGAGAATATCCGTTCGTGCATTCTAGAAAAATTAACACGTTGGCTGCGATGATATTATTTTCCTAGGGGCAGAACGACCCACCGGTGGCTCGTTTCGCAGTCAATGTGTTGAAACTGCCATGCGTACTTCGAAAACGATTATCGTACGACTACGCACTAAATTTATCGTACTATGCACTAAATTTGGTATTAGTTGGAAGACTATTCGTAGGTAAACTGTTGAGGAACACTTAGGAACACGTCGACTTAAAATATAACGTCATAAGATTTTCACGATCCTGTAAAGTCGCCATTTTTACAGAGCGCGATGGTGCTGAGCCGTGATGAGGTTCTAGAGTGAATGCTGGCGTTCACTCCCTATACCTAGAATGCTGACGTTCACTCCCTATACCTAGAAAGCTGACGTTCACTCCCTATACCTAGAATGCTGACGTTCACTCCCTATACCTAGAATACATAAAGATGTGCTTCATTCTAACTGGGCTGAGTATATGATTACAAAATGCCGTATACCTCATGGCGATGTTCTCGGATTTTTACCGCCAGTTTTTATCCATAAAATTTACAGTCAAACATCAGCACCGGACTATGCTCTTATAATGAAATTACTGTAAATGCCAGGCGCCGGAGCTCTCAGCCTGTAACTACATTTACGGCGCTGGGCCACAAAATCGACATTTTTCCCAGTGAATCTCAATTCATTCATGACATGGGACTGATCACCTCAGTCATCTAAACACCTACTACTCATCTCCCAATCATCTAAACGCTTACCACTGATTTCATTCATGCGTCACTGGTAAGCAGTTCCGATGACTGAGGAGATCAGTCCCACGCAGTGAAAAGGTTAGGCGACTTCACAAGGTCTCCTTTGAGCGCCATAAGTCCCCTCACGAAGTGCAAGTTCCGCAGCAAGGCTCGAGCGTCGCGGCCTCCTTTTAAACTTCTCTTCGTGAGGCGGTCAACAAGTTTCACGAGGTAATAGCGAAATTATTTTTAAAACTTGAATTTTAGGATTTACTCCCAAGATTCTAAAGTTTTGTTCAGTTTCCTTTCTCAATTTCCTAACATGGATGCAAAAGAATCTGCGAACAGGGGTCAATTACACAAACTACTTGGGTAGTTCTTGTCGACGTTCAAAACTCGCTGTCCTCATCAAGTGCGACCCGAAGTGAGTGAAAACAAGGGATCATTTAGTTTGAACTACAGAAAACGAAAAATCTACGCCCACGGTGTGTTCCCCACACAGGATCCCCTACGCATAGATACAGCAAGTTAAGACTGACGAGAAAGAAAACGCAAAAAGAAATAGCGAAGAAGGTGTGAAAAGGGCTCGGAAGCATCTCGAGCCGAGGGGGTGTCGGGTGTGGGACCACTGAGGGGGAGCCTAACCCCTAGCGGGGACCGATGGGCTGTGGATTGGATTGGTGTGAAAATTGAAAGAAGCAGAGTGGGCACGAAAAACAGAAGTATCGAAGTCCTAGCTAAAGCTGAGGTAACCAGACAGTGTCCTCTTCGAGACGCCTGCCTCCATAGCATAGGGTAGACAAACCTAACTAACATAACCCAATCGCCTCCGGCTCATCCTATGCCCCCTGATGAGGTTCACTACACAAATGACACACTTGTCAACCCAGCAAAGTGTCAACCAGTATCGTTTTATCGTTTTACTTTTTCGCAGAAAGTCGATGAAAATTTCGTGAGCTGGACCCTCAGGCGCTGTCGCATGAGCAGTCGTGCCAGGCAAAGCCCTCATGCCACTAAACAGAATTGGAACAAGTGTATCACATAAAAGCCAGTCCAGTGTGCCTCAGAATGTCTCATTCAACAATCGACTGCAGTGAAATTATCGATTCAGGGCCAGACAATGAATGCTGATGTCCGGATATCAACGAAGTCGTGCGAGAAAATTACCTGCCCGCTGTTAAATCTGCGTTGTACCGCGTCATGTTTGCGTATTTATAAAATACCACCATGATCCCCATGGGTTATGTTCCATGAACTAACTCCATGAAACGTTCCTGCCACTGCTTAGATGCAAGGACACGCTTCATCTGCGCGCAGATGTCAGGGACACGTTGGCTCTTTCACCCGATTTAAGCGGCATTTTCCTGTGCATTGAAACAGAGACCTTGGCATTCAACAATAAAATGAAAACTAAATTAATTAGGATCAACGGTCCAGATATACGACGCTCTCAAACATCAGAGCGTTGGCCCGGTACATTTGCAGATGTACTGGCACTGCAAAACTTATACCATGAATACCGATACCATGGATCAACCGGTATCGCGAGTACCGGTACCGTGGAATTACCGGTGTGACGAATACCGGGCTCGAGGTCGTTGGTACCGGGCTAGCGCTGGTACTGCGGGGAGGCCTCCAGCCCTGCCTTCTCCGGCAGTATTGGGAAGGGCACCGCAGCGACGGCTGGGGACACGCAATTGAGACCATTATAATTATTAATATTGTCATTAGTTAGTTCAAAGCTCACTGGCCACACGAAACGCGATCTCAAGAGAGCGAGGTAATGGAATATGCAGAGGTGGCAGCGCTTCGGTCACTCAGACCATGTAGCACCGGAAGAGAAGGGACCATTTAGGGTAGGCAATAGATAACGAGGGATCTATACACAAGGGGTGTTCCCACTCAGGACCCCCTGCGCATAGAAACAGAAAGTTAGGAATGAAGAGGAAGAAAAGACAAAGAAGAGATCGCGAAGGAAGTGTGAAAATTGAAGGAAGTGGGCACGAAAGATATAAGTTCCGAAGGCTTATCTGAAGCTGAGGTAACCTTACAGCCCCCTCTGGGGTCCCCAATCCCCATAACACATGACGGACACATCTAAATTGACCCCACTGCCTATTCCACGTCCCCATGAGAAATCTATTTAAACAAAATGAAAAAATGCTATATTTTTTGGTGATCAGGCCAATGAATTTTAAAATCTGCCTTTCTTCAATACATTACCAGTATTTAATTCAATTTAATAACAATATAGAAGTAAAATTTCATGGGAATAACCGACATTTTCTATTCTTTTGCAATAAAGAATGAAGAGAGCTAATACACTAATCGACAGGAACAAAATCATGTAACACGGTGTTATGATTGTCCGAATACGATAAATCATGTTTGTGCCTTAATAAAATACTCCTTAAGTATACAGCTGTCTCAATAATTATGACTGTATCAAAAAATGAGACACGGCTGTGTACCAATTAACACGTTGACTCCGTTTCTCCCCACAGGTAAAATTACGTGCCGACAAATATTTCTAGTGTGAACTTAAAAATAAAGGATTTTGATTGCATAAATTTAGTTACTCTATTCATTTTCTTTCTAATCAGAACTAGCTTATTCGATTGATGAACACAAATTTGAAGCAAAATCGAAAATTTGTATTTATACATGATAGTGCTTTGATTACATTAAGTTAGGTTAGATGATCGAGTGTACCATACATGACCCACTTCGGAGTCAACGTGTTAAATAAAAAATTGTGGCTGTATCCTAATTACGTCTTTGTCCCAGTGAAATAAAAAAGTACGCCTGCGCCACAATTGGCACAGTCACAAATTACGTGAAGAGTTTGATTGCTCAGATTGGCTAGAAATGAAGTTTGACATTGTATGTGTACAGAAAGTGCGTACGATGTTTTAGTCCTTTCCAGTTCACTGACGAGAACTGTATTATTCTCAAATCAAACTTTTGCATATTTATCGACGATGTCAATATCGATTTAAATCGTAGTAGAGTGCAGCGAATTTTAATTATGTTACATTTTGAAACAAAAGTAGATAACCGAAATAGTGCTACAAAAAAGACCGATAAAGTTATGGCTTATAAGCCATTTATTTGGCCTGACGCAAGGCGAAATCTTTTATTTTATGGTTTTATTCACGATTTCATTGCTAGGGAGCACGTGACGCGTTGTGCTTACCAGGAGCCAGAAGAGAACCCAACCTTAGCGGCACATGTGAGCTCTACAGCACGAGTTGACTCGGTGTAGCTTCTGACACTCTGTTACTGATATCAAAGATATTATCTAGATGCTGCAATACCTAGCGTACAAGCCATAAATATCTCTCAAGAAATACACGAGGACTGTCGAGGTCGCCGTACCAGTTTAAAAACCGCTTGTGCACTAGAACTGGTGCTCTAAAAACAGCCTCCAGCCACTCGAGTTAGAGACACCTCTGAAAAGCATAAACGTCCAGTCTACATATTGTTCCAGCTTATGTACCATGTCCCACTCTCAACACCTGAGACGTACACTCACCAGTGATCTATCCTAGTGTGTCACTCCAGGTGCAGGGAAAGCAGCAGCGAGTAAAGGCAAAAAGCTTCTAAGAATGGCCGAGAAGGAAGAGAGAAACAAGCAAGCATTGTCTACAAATTATATTCTGTAATGAAAATGCGTAATTGCGTAGCTAGAGTAAGAGTTCCAATAGCCTATATCCCAGAAAAGCCATCAGAATACACCATTCATTCAACCCGAAGATTTCATGCATTCCAGGAAAATGAGATGGAATAAACCAACTAACTACGTATACAGATCGAGGTAGCGATCTCAGCCTCCATGCTTTGCGAACTCGTAACCAATATCATTTATTCAAGTCAGAAGAATGTATATAGTTTCAACGTTTTCACCACCACAGATTTAAACCAGGAAATTCATTCATCAAGTTGAGATAAACGTAGACGTACATTGAATGAGACGTAAAATGCACTAGAAACTTCGACAGGAATAGATAAAAGCAAACCCGGTACAAGCATTGCAAATGAGCCCGCAGGAGCGCCTCGCACGGCGGTGTCGCGTGTGTTTCATACAATGGAAATATTCAGCACTCGCCCCCACGCTGGAGCGGCAGCCTGAGCATCACAGAGCTGAAGAAATTGAAGAGACCTACGCGTCGCGAGCTCAGATGTACATACACACACCAACATCGATGGTTGTGAACCGCCTTAGCAGTGACGAGAAGTTAGAACAAATGCAGACGCCGGCCAGACATTCTCAGGTCGCATGACTAAATGTTGAGGTAAATTCTACCGTCTTTGACACAACGGGTTGTGACTGAATGCAATTTAATGAGCACAATTATGCCTCGAACGCTCATGGAATACATCGCTGTTACCGTCGGGGTTGCAGTATCTTCGTTGCTATTATTGTGTCTCAATAATGATGTGTCTAAGCCTTCCACATATAGAAAAAGTATACAGAATACGTCAACTATCTCATGCATACGTGTTATTGTTACAGGACATGATTATTCCTAACGGAAACTTAGCTTATAATATAATTAAATCCTGAATTTGATCAGAATCGACTTAAAAAAGTGTGCCACCAGTGACAGGGAAATTATACACCATAAATTATGATATCCAAAGGAGGCCACTGACCTCGCAACCATAATGATAAGCGAACAAAAGTGATCAACGCACGAATCTGTGAAGCCAAGTGCTAAACCATTCATACCCAAAGCAGGAAAACTTTAGATTTCTTAAAACAATATTACATGCTCAAAATACCTACTAAGACAGTACAACCGTACGAAGAGCGATTTTTTAAGTAAAAAACAAGCATGTATTATTTGAATTCCTCTTTTTTAGAGTTTTAGAGAGTGGAGCGTCCGGTACACTAAACGTTGGGCATCGATTGAAGCTGCGAGCTTATTTTTACTTTTTGCCGAGGCAGGAGACTGCTCCAGAACGCAGCCACACTCTGAAGATTGGTTTGCGGACGGTAAGAGCTCGGCGTGACGAGCCATGTGCTAGCCGAACCTTCAGGATGTTAGGAGGTGGTACCTCGCAACCCTGGTGGGCATGACACCACCAGCGGGCATGACACCACCAGCGGG
>VOMN01096249.1:0-29192 GCA_014899125.1 Orchestia grillus
CCCAGATCAGGGCGATATTCCTTAAGACTTTGATTTATCCTCACGTTGGTTGCCAGGATCATATACATAGCCCCAACCTAGCAACCATAGCCCCATAGCCCCAGGATCATATACATAGCCCATAGCCTTATCATCAGAATGACACTGGAAATAAAGACCCTTACTTCACTTTACTCTCGCAGCCAGGGTCACATACATAACCCTAATAATTAACCTTGTTTTATCATTACACTAGTTGCCCAATGATGTCCTTGACGACTCATTCATCGTCACAATAGTTGTCCGCATCATATAGACATTCCTAAAGACCCTGATTTTCCTTCACATTCGCAGCCCGGGTCCGAGATGTCCCCGGTGACTCTGAACAGGTCAGCTCTGAAGGCTCAAGACCCGCAGGACATCATCATCTGTCGCTGGCCAAAACCTCTGAGGTTTGAGTACTACAAGAACCTCATGCCAGACGTGCCCATTACTCACTGCATTCACTGTAACAAGGTAACCATTGCGACGATATTTCTACTTATTTCAATGAGAGTGTGAAGTTGACTTTATTCATTACTGTTGTAATAAAAAGTGAAAAATAACTTATGTTGTTACGTAAAGCGTTGAAGGACCATATCTGGTGAACGACTGCAGTTCATGGTAGGCTTTGGAGAAAAACGTTTCAGTGTCATAGAAAATATGAAACGAGCGTTCAAATACCAGTCCCGACACGCTTTTCGAGATGCAAAAACGGATATTCTCTGCCAAAACGCTTTAAAATTTTTTCAGCCATGCATGTGCGTCTTCACTTCAACCACTACTATAACTTTTTTCCAGTTTTTTAATTAATTTTTTCAGTAGGCGTTAACATGATTCTTTCGTGCTTAACGGTCAACAAACGTGGTCCTAAGGCTGGTATTAACTCAATTGCATGCCTAACAGCTGTTCCACACGGACGACTTCATCCTACAAGTCCTACAGAAGGGCCATTGTCCCTTCTGCCGCACTCCCGCGCCACACATCACCGAGACGACCGAGTGATGGCCTGCGCTGCTGTGTTGTGTTACACTTTGTACGGTGTTATTTGTTGCGTAAAGTTATGCTGATTACGTTCGAATTGGGAGGAAATGCGGACTTCAACTGGCGCCTAGGAATGAGTTATCAGTGTTGCTAAAATGAGTTTGCTGTTGTGCTCTGATGTTCTTATAGGAGAACAGGGGCAAACGAACCATTAATTCTGATGTGTATTGTAGTCAGCTATCAAGCGTACACCAACATATCAAATAATTAATGCCAGCGATTGGCAACAGGCGGGGAGTAGTGTTCCAACAAGACAATGCCAGACCACATGTGTCGTTGGCTGCACGAAAAAAGTACGTCGACGAAATGAAACAAGTTGACAATACCTTTGATGTGTTACGGGCTTGAAACCGAGTTCATAATTTAGTTCATTGGCTTCACTTGAATTGGCAGTGATATCAGAATTTGCTGCAGAGATCGCGTCTGAGGCATTCGTTGTGGAAAAGGCTATAATTCCTGACATAGATAAATGAGAACGTTTGCACGACGTCTAAATTATTTGGTTATCTTAGAAGAATAATAGTCTGAATTGGTTTCACATGCCGAGCGGTGAAACTAAATAAAAGTGTATAAAATAGGAAATTGTTACCAGAATGCCGAGATTTTCTTGTGTTCTCTTTTGACTCAAATCTCCACAGAAAATCAGTGAGCTAATTGAGTGCTCTCGTCCAGAAGCACATCATAGTTGTTCTCCGGTGGTTGTATCTAAATTAAAAAATTAAATGAATTTGTTCTTGATTGTCACTGTTTTTTTGTATTTAGGTAAGTTAAAGTTCCTACGGTGAAGAAATAAATTGAAATTTAGTTTCAAACCTATTGAACAATATTCAAATAATTAAAATAATGCCCTGACAAATTTTACTTACATGTTTGTATCTAAGCAGACAACTATGCACTGGTGCTACCCGATGTAAAACAGGATTTATCGAGATTTAGTTTCGATAATTCTGTGTAACGACAGCCGTATACTGTTGCTACTCAATGTAAACTATGATCCAGAGTTCGTTGACATCTTACGTGTGTGAGACGTCTGCATTGAATTTGACCCCGTAGGGATACACACATGATTTAAAATGTATAATTTCGATTTGCAATTCCACTTACTCAGTCAAATTGTTTAGGATCAGTTATGATTCTATTGTCATAAAGTTAATGTTATCCCTGAAAGTCTACTGCGTATGCATGTAATATGAAGTTTTGAATTAGCTTTAATGCGGCGTTGTTAAGCTCCTCACCGAGAAAGCTTCTGTAATTAAATTTTTAACTTAAATAAATATATCTTCATTCTAACCATTCTGCTTTCAACCTCTTGTTTACGTACCAATGAACCGATTTCACTTTATTCAAACGACCGACTCTAAATTAGATCAAATAAATTTTGTCCTTTAGTAAGATTTTCACACTTAGATTCTTCCAATTTTTATCCCATATTAGGAAATGCCGTCGCTGACTGCACTGTATGATAACCTAGTACTATTGTATTCAGAAAAGTACTTTAATTTTAGACAGAACAATTTGATAGTTGCAAACTTCATGCACTATATTTCACACACTTTGTCTAACAGGTCAAACATACCGCCAGACAACTCCACAGAGACTAGTACGAGCGTTACAGCGCCAGAATCACGCGTTCACTTGAAAATAAGTTGACATGATCGGTGTAACATGATCAAAAGTCATGGCATGCAGTGAAAATGAGGAAACTAGAGCATAAATCGAAAATATCGTTTGGAAAAAACTACAGGCAACGGGTTTCAATGACGTCACGAAGTAATCTTAAAATACAATAAAAGGAAGAAGTTTTTGCTCATGGCTTCATCGAAATAATTATTCCGCATTATTTCACTAAATACTATCTTAATAATTGCGACAATATTGCCCGCTGGACACCGATAAAAATTATTATACTTAAAACCAGTTACTTTATTACAAATGGTTGAGGTCGCTTCAGTATTACAATGTCTGACACACGAAGAGCAAGAAAATGTGTTGCCAAACAGAAAAAAGTGTAAAATTTTATAACAACTTCAAACAGTATTCGAGATTTCCAAATAATTTCCGTGTTTAGAATCGGCAGTATTGTTAGTTTATTGGCTTAAAAAGCGAACAAGGTTTGGAGCTTTGATAAAAGATTGATGACTTTTTTTAATGAATTTCAGTTTCAGGTCTAAAAAGATAAAGTTCGTCTTAGTAACCGGAAGTTTGAACATCGTTGTCGTAGATACTGTACATGAGTTTGTTAAAATCTATTGATTAAACGAGAACTTACATTCTTTAGATTGCTATAGAGAATAGAGAAATGCGAAAAAAGCGAAATGTTAATTTTCCTTTTAACTCCAAAACTGGGAGGAACTTTTGCATGTAAGTACTGTAGGGTGACAACACAATACTTTTTAGAAATTCTCTTTAAACAGGAAGTGTTATACTGCAGGCCTAAGGCAGCAACCTCAAATTTCATTTTGCTCCAGAAAAAAACCCGGTATCGCGCAAGTTCACTCATCGATCACATCACATAAGAGTAAGTGAATGCTCAGGTCGCCGTTGTCAAAACAACAAGGCTCCATGGGCGTCTTCCTTATTTCAGCCCGCGTTAGCATTGCTCAAATATGACAGTTCTGGCGATCAATTATGCTCTGTTTTTTCTACCCTAAATCAGTAAAGTTTGTCTCTCGTAATCTAGAGCTCCCATCTATTCATGCATCCTGGAAGTTAGAGCTTTATCGTAGCAAAGCACGGAGTGAATGCCCGTTCGAGGCAGTTATCTCATAGCTGATATTATTCACATTGTGGCGGTCTTATTTTTTTGTTACCCAACTTCCGGACTTTTTTCCTCAAAATTAATCTAAGCCTAGAGTGCAGAAATAAAACGCATTAAAGATTTTTAGTAGTCATCATCGATTTCATGAGAAAATATTTGGGATAGAATGGAACGAATAAAAATTTCAATCAAATAATTTCTATCTAAGATATACTTTCCTTCAGCTCAAAATGTACGGTAATACTAGAAAGTAGTAGTAGTAGTGAAAGCAGCGCTTCGGAAACTCAAGACTATCTTGCACCAAAAGAGTAGGGACCATTTAGTATGGACTTAAGAGAACGGGGAATCTATGCACAGGGTGTGTTCCCACACAAGATCCCCCGCGCATAGAAACAGCAAGTTAAGAAGGAAGGGGAAGAAAATACAAATAAGAAATAGCGAAGAAGGAATGAAAACGGAAAGAAGCAAAGTGGGCACGAAAGATAGAAGTCCCGAAGGCCTATCTAAAGCTGAGGTAGCCTAGCAGTGCTCCCCTGGGGGCGCTAGTCCCCATAGCATAGGATAGGCAAACCTAACTAACCTACCCCTATTGCCTATGGCCTATCCTATGCCCCCTGAGGTGTTAATACTAGAAGGACGGATGGGTTGGTACACTCCTTGAGTCCAAGGGAGTTTTAAATGAAATACATGAATCAGAATGAGAATAAAAAATTCTAAGCCAGTTAAAATCATCATTATTAAAACAGGTAGAAGTGACTTGAAATTTCAAAATGAATAATTTTGATCAAACGGTCCTAGAAGTGCCAATATCTTTTTCGGACGAGCATGATTTGCTTCCTAGTGTGACAAAGCCGCAGTTTTCAGTGCTGACCTACAGAAATTCCTACTGTTGACCTTCATGCCGCTGGTCTAAATTGTTTCGCTAGTGTGCAACGTAGTCATGGCGACGCTACTGTCATTGGCCGTGAGGGACCAGCGGTCGAGTTGTCACGTGACCGTGGCCGGCACTGTTGAGGTCAGCACACGCCTCCACACCTCCGGCTTGTCTGCACAGCTGCTGCACGTGTGCACAGTTATTGCACGTGTGCACAGTTATTGCACGTGTGCACAGCTACTGCACGTGTGCACAGTTATTGCACGTGTGCACAGTTATTGCACGTGTGCACAGCTACTGCACGTGTGCACAGTTATTGCACGTGTGCACAGTTATTGCACGTGTGCACAGCTACTGCACGTGTGCACAGTTATTGCACGTGTGCACAGCTACTGCACGTGTGCACAGCTACTGCACGTGTGCACAGTTATTGCACGTGTGCACAGCTACAGCACGCCTATACAGCTACAGCACGCCTATACAGCTACAGCACGCCTATACAGCTACAGCACGCCTATACAGCTACAGCACGCCTATACAGCTATTGCATATTTACACGGCTGCAGCACGCCTATACGTCTGCAGTAAATTTGCTCGTCTGTGAAAACCATTTTGAAACTTAAGTAGTTGTTCACTCGCTGCACACCTGCGGGTCTGCTACACAGCTGTACCCGTTTAGAAGTTATACAGAAGGGATCATATCTCTGTGTACCTGTTGCACAGCCTCAAACCAGCAACACAGCTGCCTGCTGGCTGCACAGGAAGATGGACGACTCTTATTGAGCCGAGATCAACATTGACTCGGCGTTCTGCCGCGCCTCTTTTCCGTCCGTTCTCGTTCATCACTCATTCTGCCAGTCACTTGTGATATGTAGTCTGAGTAATTACCAACAGTTCAGACTTGGTCTCTTGAATTTCTAAATGGTAACGGGACTTGACCTCAATATTTATACGCTAGATTTGAAGTAATTAACTTTATTTATGTGAAATTTTATTTCCATGCTAGAGCTGGCAAGAATTCCCCTTTCTCCACAATTTCACAAAATGAATATGTCAACTTGATTAGTAAGTTATTCGATTTCTAATTCACTTGATCGTGACGTCAGGAACACATCTCAGAATAAATTAGATAATTGGTTTGTTAGCTTGAAACTTCCTATCGTCATGAAATGTGATAAAAAACAATGAGAAGGGGTTACTTCTTGTGGACTTTGGAGAACTGGGAATCCATGCACAGGGCGTGTTCCCACACAGTATTCACCACGTATAGCACCAGTACGTTAAAAATAAAGAAAAAAAAATACAAAGAAGAGACTGCAAAGAATATGTAAAAATCGAAACATGCAAAGTGGGCACGAAAGTTAGAAGTCCTGAAGACCGATCTATAGCTGAGGTAACCTAACAGAGCTCCGACAAGAGTAAGTTAAAGAGAAATGAAAGTAAAGTATGGTTGCCACTTTTTATCTCCCCTTCACGCACATATGCCAGGGGTGGCCTGGTACATGTATGAACATTTTTGAGCTTTTTTTATCTCAGGAGCTTACAGTTCGAAATATAGGAAACAAGTTTTGAAGCTTTTAATAAGTCTTTAGCTGTTCTTTATTATCACCCGCTGTGATAACAATTTTAACAGTTATCTTTTACATTATCCTTTGTAAATCGATCGATCATTTCGCGTATTAAAAATTTTGGATGAAAGTAAAATCGTCGAACTTCCTTGAAAAATTTCCTCATTGATTCATCAAATTTTTTTTATTGTTTTTTTTGTTTTGTTTTTCTGGAAAGCATCGGGCAATTTTGACAGAAATATTCATCATAAAATGACTACGCTCGTGCGAGACCTTTGTTGGTCCCGACCGAATTTTCAACCCTGTTTAAACACTAGAAAAATTTTCCATGCTTGGCTCGAGTATAAACACTCGTGTGTCAGCTCGGAGGTGCAAGAAGAGTTTCAGGAAATCTTCAAACTGTCGAATTAGCCTCGGCACCTCAGACGCACCAGTCACCAGCCTGCGCCAGTCTCAGAAGGTTCTCGCTCATGCTCCTGCTCAGACTGACTCAATAAAACCTTTTCGTATACTTCATAGCAAATCATATGTTCAACTGAATACAAACTATGGATGCCTCTGAGTACGTCTTACCAGTTAATTTTACGTAAATTAGTCCTTCCGTTTTTGAGTGAGAGAAAATAAAGCATAGCTTTTTATTGTCTTATAAATTAGTTTTTCACAGTTAAAAAGTAAAATGAGACTCAGTCGGAGTAAAAATTAAGTACAGCTGAAATTTTCATTGTATAACGAAATACATTGCACTTTGTACGCATGCGTCTGCTGTAACAAGCAAATGAAATCCTGGTTTTAGAACACGTAGATTTTCAGTCGTAAATTATAAGCAGGAATAAAAATTTTCATTTCTAGAGATAAAATTGGAGGAAGTGAATTACATCGAGGTTATCACTTGTTTGAGGTAATACCTAACGTAAATTTCAATTTTTTATTTAATGGTACCATGCATGTATCTTGACAGCAAAAATGGTGACCGAGAATGTCTGTAAGAGCGGCTGGTAGATAGTCCTAAATACTCTCCTGCAGAACATTGTTTACGAAAACATGCACTGCAGAACATGTAAAATTTTTCCTAATTGCAAGTTCTCATTCGTAAGTGGTATTTCACTCTCAAGTTTGCTAATAATAAAAGTTTAGGATGATAAAATGATATGGATCGAAAAAGTCTGCAACAGAGGATTCAGATCAGAAAAATCTTGGCTCTAGGAGACTTTAATGAGCAATAAACCATAGGCAATAAACACAAAGCTTGTTTTTACGACAGAGTAATTAAAAAAAAATGAGTAAGCATTTGTGTTAATAAATAATTCAATTAAGAGTTGAAATAAAACTTAAATATTTCTGTAATCAATGCAATTTCGTCCTCATCTAACATTTTAGTATTTTAATTCCCCAGTAGTTTTTTTAATACCTTCTGATGAATCACTGGAGGCATATTCTGCGAAGCGACTTCAAAGAAGCTTTAATTGAGGCACAGAGATGTCAGCAACATAAAGAAATATCAAGCGTTTCAAAAAGTATTTCACAATAACCACACTTTCCCAACCAACTAGCTGTGCTTCAGGCAACAGTGTTTTTTCTTTAAATTATTTACTGTACGTTGTATTCATCTGCACACTTATTTGCTGCATTACAAATGACAAGTAAGTGCTGAAAGATGTACATATTGTATTTATGATTGGAATTCTTGCAAATTAGTATTGATGTTAAGGAGAACTCGACACTGTGGAGCTTGTAATTCTAGTTCCTAAATACTGAAAATAACATCCTCGCCTATCGATTTGAGGTTGAAAAGTTCTTCTTTGGCAAGTTATTTCTAATTTATTCAACATAATTTTCGAAGGACCTATTTCTTACTTCAAGTAACTAGTCATGTACGAGAACTTCTGCCGTAAACAACCTCTGTCTGAATGTTTCTTGGCCTAGATTTTGCACACGTGACTTCTCGAACAGCTCGCGATTGTAACTTAGCTCTCGAAAGGAGCAAAAATAGAGTGAAATGTAAAGGCTTCACAGAGATTGGATTGATTCATTTAGAGTTAGTAAAACATAATATACGCTACAATAGAGGCACAGATGTGTTTAAAAATGTCCCTGACTGAAAAATGATATAAGTAACAAAGACAAATGCTCGCAAATTCTTCAACTATGTATAAAATAATATCTCTACATTTTCAGTCGTTCCCTTATGAGTAAAGCGTCAAAAATCTCCGTTTAGTCAACTCATATACATAACGTAGCTGAAATCACAAACGCAAATATGCACGGAAAAAGAAAACTCGAAAAAGATGGCGGGGACCGGCACAAAGACGTCGATGTGTATTTGCAAGGCCTGCTGGGGCGCATCAACGCCCGGGCGGCACTCGACGGCTCGGCAGTAAGCGGGGGCGCGGCGAGCGTCCGTTCCGGCAGCGAGGATATCGAAAAAAGTACCCATGGCAAGAACTCGAAGCTCCACAAGAAAGAGGAAGGATCTTCAAGTGAGAGTCAATTTTCAATTGTCCTATCCTAAATATTCGTGAAACAGCATTTTATTTTTAGCGGAATAAAGGATTTTTTTGTTTGCCTATATTTTCAGACTGAATGTAATATTAAAGAAGACCATCGGGTACATATACTTTGTCCATTTATTTGTTTAAAAGTTTAGTGTTACGTTTTCAGTATTTCACTGGACTAAAACTCAGTTCTATGTCGTATGCACGAATAAATATGTACACGAAGGCCTTGCTTAGTTTCAGATAATGTACCATTAAAAATCGCATTAGGTACAGCAAAATTGAGAAACAGGTGTACACTACCCTGCCAAAAAGGTTGTCGCAACCAGGTGAAATGTAGATATAATTTAAACACTTTTTCACAGGTTTCCTTAAAAAAATTAAAGCAAAAGAATATTCCACTATATGCTCTTACAGAGTTGTTGCTCGCTAGGTTGGTCCGTTTCTGCCACGATCATGAGGATAAGATAGGAAAAAATTCCCCGTTCCGTATCCCTAAACTAATATTAGCGAGACTGTCAGATAAGGCAGTCGGTATCGGTGATGCTGCAAATAACATTATTTCATGTCAGAGTTACCGTAAATAAGAGGGCATCTTAAGAATTTAACAGCATTTGTCCCATTTTTGGCGACGCGCGTCTACTAGTAATATTATAAAAATTGAATGAAAATCCCTGAACTTTCTAGCGGAAAAAATTAGAGCAGTTTTACTCTTGGACCTTACCGACTGCATTAATGAAAGTCAGCTATGCCCTATATTCTTCCAAGCCGCTAGACCTACACTCTAACTGAAGGCACCAACTTGTCCGAACTAGCACGCTCTCAGAAGCAATTCCCGTCTTTTTTTTAATAATTTTCTAAATTCGGGAACAGGATTTTAACGCGTCATTGCTTTTGTTTGTATATTTAAGTTTCAGTGGAGGTGCACAAACGAAGAATTGGGATGATTGGCAGTGGAGACTACGGGCGGGCCTTGGCCGGCAAGATGGCGCAGTGCGGCTACGAGGTCAAGTTGGGGTCCCGCAACCCAGACAACTTGCAGATCAGGTGAGATGGTCGGCCGCACTAAGAAACTACCTGTTGCTCTCATTCATTATAACTGTTCAGAAAATGATATTCAGAAACTACCTGTTGCCCTCATACATTATACATGTCCAGAAAAATGATATTCATAGACTACCTGTTACCCTTATTCATTATACATGTCCAGAACGACGACATTCAAGAACTACCTGTTGCCCTCATTCATTATACGTGCGTGGAACACATGAAATCCAGAAGCAGAGATGAATAATTCAACTACTGAGAGAAACGCGCTCATGCATCTCAAGAGATCGGAAAACTGCATGCGAGTACCACGTAGATACGAAGTTCGAACAGGATGTTAAAAAATCTTCATTTCAGAGTGTAAGCAATTAAGTTTACTCTGACGCGTGTGTACAGAGCAAGGAAGATACAATCGAAGATACCAAACGAAGTACACAGCAAGTTACTTCGATCGAAAACACTAATTTATAAACTGTAACGTGTACATACGTACGTCGTTTAACTGACGTAACACGTGGGGATAGCGACTTCTGTAACACTAGCAATGAGTTGTCGAAAAAATTCTGGCTTAGGAGCTTGGTAAGATGGCGACATAGGCTGGTACTATACCTCCGCCAAATGACAAAGAGAGAATACTCGTTGAGAGACAATTATCGCACGAATGTTAGCGACTTTGTTTGTGTGTTTGTAATTAATTAACTCAGGAATGACGAGTAGTTTTCCTCTTTTCAATGTCGTTTTCACCATTACTACTTATAACTATCGCGTTAACGGTTTGAGTAGCGCTTTTGTTCGATTTCGGCAGTTGGGGCAGTGATATTTGAAAAAAATTTGTATCAAATGACGCCACATGGGAGCAAAATTTCAGCGTCTCAGTAAGCTAACACCGCAACACAGCCGGCAACGAGCGACAATGTAATGGTCTCGAATTCAGAGAGACGACGCGTGCGATGAGAAAAAAGCAGAAACCAAAACACTCGTTAAAAAGTTACCTGCTTAACTAGCGCTCGCGGCCCTAGTGCGGCACAGAATGGGAGCGATGTGAAGGCCGTGCCACAATTGGCTACATACAGCAAACATTACAAGTTATTTCAAAAAGCATTCAGTACGTAGTCCGTTTTCCTCGCTTTGAGCCCTGTGTAGCATATCCCATGTTGAGACATAGTACGTAAATCTGCTTTTCTTTAACGGTTCTTACACCCAGACATTATTTGCACAGAGTACGTACGAGTTTTATGCATTTTGTCCTCGAATGAAATGGCAAGTAGAATAAATGCCTACATACTTTGAGTACGTTTTACTAATAAGAAGATACAATTTTCCACAGATTATCCCATTCTACCATGGAGACAGTGTCATTAACAAATTAAACCTAGTTCTCTCAGTTCGGTTACTCAGTGCGCACTCACGCACGTCATTTCAACACAGCTTCGCGCTCATTAACCTGCATCATTCACGAAATTAATGATCAGAAACCAGGCGCCTCTCCCTAATGAGCGAAAGATATTCTTTTGACACTTGCCCACGCAGGGCTACGCACAAAGAGCGCTTCGATCGCTGCTGGTGTCAAGAGAGCACTCACTGGCTCCGCTGTGAGGGGATCACGGGGGCGAGAACGATCAAGTGAATAAGCTCGTAGAATCATGTACACGAGAATCATGTACACGAGAATCATGTACACGAGGATCATGTACACGAGAATCATGTACACGAGAATCATGTACTCGAAAATCATTTACACGAGAATCATGTACACGTACCGCTGTTGTGTGTGGCGCTATTGAGAAAAACAAACTTAGAAAACCTATCATGGCACGTTTTGATTTTTAATCTGTGCAAAATTACCTGTTAGAAATGGGATTAATAATTTGTTACGATGCAAAAGTTGTCGTACTGAGCTACGACTGCAACGTTATCGCACACTGTGAGAGCTGTTGTAGTATATAAGTTAGTGTTGCTATACATATGTATTTTTGAATCTCTGGGTACAATCATACTCGCTTCACAGTTCATTTAATAATGCAGGCGTAAAATTTGATTAATTAAACATACTAATAATCATATAAGTATTTTCATTTGCAATTTTAACACATTATGACAAGTATTTTACCGGAAAAATTTATCAATATTTAAAACAGCATTAACTTCATTCCATAAAATTATAAATACAACACTTGACATAACATACTTACGGTTCACGTGCACGTGATTATGAATGCCATTTTTTGTGTCGATATTATTTTAGTTCGTACGTACATTTAGCATCAGTTCAAAATAATATGATATTGCTGTCCCGATTACGCCAACATCGCTTACAGAATATTTCGTTATGATGACTTTCGTTACGGTATTTGATGATTTAAAAGCCCCGATCTGAGCTTGTACGCGGTTACATAATCTCGGAGAAGATATTCAAAAGTTATAATATTCTGGGAACCTAACCCTTGGGAAATTCAATACACGGGAAACGAAGGCTTCAGAACTTAGACGCGTCCCAGTCCGAAGTTCGAAAGCTTAATCCTTCAGGCAAGCTAAAGCAGATCGTCATCTGAAAGTGGTTGAACGTTGTTAAGCTTGATATTATGATATCAAAAAAACTTGGAGTCTGTTGCTTGAAGTGCATATTAGTAAATAGCGCTGTCTCTGGCATGAGTAAATACATATACTCGTATATAAGGCATACAAAAGAAGTCAGCTTACGCAACATGTACTAATACAGATTGGTCCGAAGCAAATGTATTCACAGTTTTAATTTAATAATTTCGAAATAAAAGATACGCACATAAGCGCAAATTGTCAGCGAGCCTAGCCTACCCACTGCAACTTTAATGAATACATACACTACACTTGCGCTTAAAATTAGAGTGTGAATTTTTTGTGTTTCAAATTTTTAACTAAAAATAGTTGGAATATTTTTTGAACCCCGCTGTTAGATTTTATTGCTGCCGACTTACGGCATAAATTTTCCGACATCACATTAATAGTAACAAGTAGAAATCAATAACACGGCATAAGATTTTCGGCATCACATTGATGGTAACAAAAAGAAATCAACGACACACGTATGTATAAGTTTTTCGGCATCATATTGATGGTAACAAGTAGTAATCGATGTCACCTACCTAAGAATGCATCGTAAGGGCCGAGTATGACTTTAAAAAGTAGGCAGGAACATCACGAACCACAAAAGAAAGCATTTTAACTTAGAAATACGGTTAAGGATGTAGTACGCTGAGAATTCAAAGTAAACGGAATGAGGTCTCCAATTACGCTGAATTTTCTTCTATTTATGATGATGCAGGGGCTATTTAGACATAGCTGCAGAACTGTATTCCACCATTGCAATTATCATTGATGTTTACTCGTGGCTCCACGATGAAAGTAATGACATTCGCTAGAGTGCCATACAATTAAGTAGTCTTGCATGTTGTTGCGATCACCAAATCTGAACGTGTGTGGACTAGCGTATCATCCGGGACATGCCCTAGTTTGGATGCGAGTTTAGAGTCTTACAGTGTTTGTAACCAAAGTCATACTATTTTAAGTTGAATCAAAGCAGAAATTCAGTACAATTGAGGAACTAGGGAAAAAATTGCAAGAATCTGCCTTGAATTTCCGAGGCATCATGTGCAACATTACATCATAAATGAAGAGCGTATTTGATTAGCGAGACTCCGGAGATTAAACTGACTGTGGAAAATTTATTTTACTACATTAGAATGAAGAGATTCAAGGTAATGTTATTTCATTCTCTTACCCGAATCAGATCAGCATTTCAACGAGTGCAAGATAATGGTAAATGTCTCTGAGAAGCAATATACCTTAATGCCTACGGATCTTCGTTGTTAGAATCTCGCTGTGAAAACATCACACATTTTGTCTGCAACTTTTTGTACGTGTGGTCACTTTTTTATTTATCAGTAATGATGTTGACCTGGACCTGCATTTATCAGTGATCAGGCAAACATCAGGCAAAGTGCCTTACACACTCAAATAAAGACTACTGCAATATTGACTAAAACTGCTACAAAAAATGCATGTCTTAGATATTCAGCAGGAACAATACAATCCCGGAAAACGCTTATCCAAAGCTGAAAATTAATCTACCAAAATCTGTTGCAAAGTCAGAGGAGCGTTCAGTGATGACCAATCAATGGGTCAAAGGCTGGACTTTCTCAGAATTAGAGCACTGGCGAGAGCGCTGCACGCGTTGCTACCCGATGGTCTGTGTTCTACGTACGACAAATGGGACTGTTCACGAGCCTATCATCATCTCTCTCGCCATAAATTGCCAGTAAACGACTCAAAAAGGCCAGGTACATAGTCTAAAACTGATGTCCTGGCATTGGTTGTACAAGTAGCTATTGTTAGAGCTCGTCGGCTGGATCTGCGTGATGAATTGAGCTCTTCAGGTTCAATCGCCCAGGCTCACAAGAGGTGAATGGTAACTTGCGGGATAAGTACTTGATAAATTGATGTAATTTTTCAAGAGATACCGCAAATCAAAACTAGTAACTAAAAGAAAAGTCGTTTGGCGCAGATGAGTATTACGCAACTCACTGTTCAGCAATGAATAGTTTTTGTGACATCCAATTTTAGAAAAACTTCTCCTCGGGTAGTTCGAAAAATTCCGATCTAAATTTGTTAGCCTACAAGCTTAAGCCAAATAAAAAAAAACGTAATACGAATTTTCCTCTGGGCTTGGCAATCTGAAATAAATATTACGTTGTAATTTTAATTAGAAATATTCTTCAAAACAAGTTAAACAATTTTAGCGTGAAGAAATTTTGGAACAGCTACTGAAGATCCAGGTTTAAACTATTTTCCTATTCTCAAGAGAACAAACTATTGAGCAGCCGTTATACTTGAGCAGTCATCAGTTCCGAGAGCTGAAACACGGGCAGCGCTACGCTTTCGTGAAGCTCCCAAGAAAACTGGGTGTGTCATGACGCCCTTACGGAAGTTGTCACGTGCCGGATACACGTGTAGGCTTGCTACCTAGGCTACACGTGTTGGCTTGCTACCTAGGCTACACGTGTAGGCTCGCTATCTAGGCTACACGTGTAGGCTTGCTATATAGGAACACAGTGCGGCACCGCCCAACAACATGTGCGTCCCGACATGAACTCAGATTCAACTGGTCGTCATGGGCAGCATCGTTCATATCGATGCCAGACATGTACGAGTATCTTTCAATTAGCAGACGTCGCTACGTTAAAATATTCCAATCGATGAATGGTCCCTACATGCAAACTCATAGCGATGAACGTCTGAACTCGTAAATTGTTAATAGTTAAGGTCTCAAAAACGTCAAATGAGGAGCTTTAGTCAATCGAGTGACGGCGGCTATTAATATATCATTAAAAAGTAACCGAGTCACTAATAACAGCGATCGCTCCGTCTTTCAGGGGGAGGACAGTTGACGTCACGAGAGCAGTCATCGTAAAACGACTTTTCGTAGTGCTTCACTAACTTTCAAGCTCTGAGATAAACTGATGAAAAGTTTTTAAACAGAAGTATATCTCCCGTCAAACCAAATGCACTTGTATTTTGAAAACTGCATTAATTTCTTAGTATGAGGTAGGGCTATTACGGTGATTAGGATTTTAAGATTGAAAAAAAAAGAAGTTACAGAAGGATTTCGAACTGGCAAACTCCAACATCAAAAAAAAGTAACAACGACCCACACACTTGATCAACTTTCAAACATCATTGTTATAATCTCTTGGCACCTGTTAAGTTGTAGGTAATCGCTTGTTACTGAGTAAATGTACATTGATAACATGTCATATATTCCAGATACACATTGAAATTAAGATCCTCACCTGAAAGTCCTTGCCTGCGCCTTTAACGCTTTGACTCCGATTCTCCATGCAGGTAAAATTTCATGTCGACAAATATCTCTGTTGGGAATTTAAAAATGAAAGATTTTGGTTTCAGAAATTCAGTTATCCTATTAATTTTTCTTCTAATCTAAGCCAGCATATTCGAGTTATGAACACAAATTTCATGAAAACTTACAAATTTGTATTCATACATGATAGTGCTTCGGTTACATTAGGTTAGGTTTGATGATCGCGTGTACCATATACGACTCACTTCGGAGGCAAAGTGTTAAAAGCTTGAGAAATCATTCATATGCAGGGACCCAACAGCAAGTAGGTCGTTTGAATATGAATTCGTGCGACTTACAACAGGGTTCTCTGGCGGTCGATACTGGTTGTCCAGCTCGCTCATTGATCAGCTTCTCAGTAAGCCTAGGGCGTCAAAAGTACAACATTGACTCGTTTCACCGCTGACGTCAGACCTTTGCTCAGTGAAGCAAGATAAAACTTCACGGGAGCTGGCATTGCAGTGAGCCATTCAATTTCATTCAAACTTATCCCTTTGTTTTATTGGGGTTTACATAACAACTGTCTTCGTGACGTATAAACAAAAAAAAAACAATAATAGGGATGGTTGTACTTGTAATTTATAGAGAAACTTTGATCCGGGAAGAACGAATAAAATACTTTCTAATGTATTCTTGGGTTCTTATATTATAATTTGCAGGAAATAACTCTATATTCGAACATTAAAATCACACAAACAGATAATATTCAAGATCAATGATCAACTGGTCATGCACAACCTACCTGTAGCATATTAGGAATACCTAACTCGTTCTTCTTATTCGTTTCTTAACTATGTAAAATAAATATTTACTTTTAAACCAGGAATTTGCAAAATTGAAAGGTTAACGATTTAACTTATTTTGGCCATATTTTAGGGAGAAAAGTTGTAGAATTTCAAATTGAGCGTTTTTGATCAAAAGCGTAGCTTCACTGTCCATCGATACTGCTATATATAGCGAAGGAAACGCAAAGAACAATACCGGAACGATGTTTGGTTTTGCAGGTGACCCGCGTAGGTCCTGGTGAATATCACAGTTAAAATTTGACTTCAGCTCTCTCGAGCCGCCAAGACCACACTGTACGAGTTACGAGCCCGCATGACTCAGTGTTTACCTCATACACGTGCCTCAACTTAGGTTTTTGAAAATTTAAATTGATCCCCTTTTTATCAACCTAAAGTTGACAAGAAAACTAGAAAAGAAGCTGCCCTCAGCGATTACGCTGCATTTAGTTCTGTACGGAAAAAGTGGCATCCTCAAAAAACAGAATTTTGAGATCTGTACTTACTCTCACCAGCCATGTGAGTTTAGTGATAAAAATAACAATTTCTCAACTCCTCGTCAATTAATTTCTAAATTTTTTTACATAAAATCTGCCAAGTTATGGCAGCATCGTTGTGTTTGAATACGTTGTGCTGTTCATCGTTATTCGCTGTCACTCTCACTATTTTTATTTTACGAGTGACTGGCGACAATTGCTTTCTATACTTGCAACAACGATGGGGCTTTAGAAGCTCTAACCGATGATGAAAAAGAAGTTATAATCAAAGAATCTTTTAAAGCTTAGTTACCTTGTCTGACGATTAGATGCTGAGATTTCCAATACTATTACTGAGAGGGATTTCAGAAATATTGGTTGTCTTTTTCGTTGAAGACCTGAACCATCAAGCAAGCCCATTTTCATCTCAGCTGGTTTTACTGACATTCTAAAATCGACAAGGAATGCCATTCTTGGTACATAGCTTCCGCGAAAGTTTCGCTGACGATGCCTCCTCTTACGGCGAGACACAAAAGTTCAAGGATAGAATGGGCAAGGAAATATTGGAAAATAGATGCGAGTCTCGTTCTTTTCACCGTTAAGACCGGACGATCCTTGATGGGCCTCACGTCTGGGCAAATGATGGGGTGTATTTCAGGGGAGATCGTCTATACCGTTTGAGGCGTCATCAACAAGGTGTAGTCATGATACGGACAGGCATCATAGGGGAAGGACTTATTAATCCTATCCGAGTACCGGAAGGAATAAAGGTGGCATCTGTTCCCTATTACAATCTCCTGAAAGTTACTTCGGTGCCTTTGTCAGATAACATACTTCTTTCACTATGACGGGACTTTGTTTTTATGCATGGCAAAACTCCCTCCCACTCTGCGCGTGCCACCCAACCATGCTTGCTTAATTTGGGCATCCGAAGTGACAGTTTATGATCTGGTCTTTAACTTTGCCTTATTTTTACACAACTGAAAACTTTTGGGCTATGATCATGTGAGACATTTATGCCGATGGACGTCAATTTTCATCGAAAACAGTCTCAGGGAAAGCCATCAATACTAGCTGTGGCAAAGGCAGTCTCAAGTGAAAAAGTACAAATCAAGAAATTGTCTGACTCCGTTAATACGGGACTTTTTGATGAAATAAAACTCCATGGCGCTCACGCAAGAAAATAATGAAGTTATTTTACTGCGTGATTGCAACTATTTATTGAGTATACTTTGAATTTATCCTTATTTTGCGTGTTATTTTTCACTTACACCAATAAAGACAACTTTTTGACTGTTTTCATTGAAAAGCCTTGACCCCCGGTCAGTTGAAATTAAATTATTTCAATCAACATGCTTTCCTTCGTATAGTAAATTTTGCTTGGGGAGCTAACGTTAACTTACGTAGTTTCCCTAATGCGTCATATTTTCCGTAAAAATTTCTTAACAATTAATTCCAATGAAGTTAAGAAATCCTTATTTTTATTGCTATGATATTTTCGGTAGTCAGGGTGCAGACGTTGGAAGGTTAGGAACGAGTGTTGTCTACAGCGCACTCAAGCCTCCAACTTGTCTAGGCTTATGAGCCAGCAGAAATTTTATCTTTATACGATTTTATTTATAATTAATTTTGGTTCTTCGTATCGTACGTTTGATTAAATTTGTTGTGAAAGCATTGCGCTAGATATGTGCTACATAAAAATTGTGCTCGGCAGGAAAATGCTGGAATCGAAGCCTGGCACAAAGTTGGTGTCACAGGAAGAAGCCATCGCGTCCTCCGACATGGTGGTGGTGGCCGTCGGCGCCGACCACTACCCCAAGCTACCCGTCTCGGCCCTCAAGGGGAAAATACTCATAGACGTCGCTAATCGAACCAAACCGAGGCCTGATGGGTGAGTGCTAAGAATTCGTGAGATTAGAAAAATCTCCGATGAAATCTAACATATCATTAATTAGTATATCATTAATTTTCAGTCATTCAAATACGATGTTCATTTAATTTTTATTATATCTTCATATTATCGTGAAATTAATATCCACGGACATATTCGTTTACACCGACACACAGATATATTACAGCGTAATGATGACGAATGTATGTTACAGAGAATCCTGAAAAAGCAATACTGTATGATGGAAATTGAAGTTTTTCGCTTTATGTTTGAACTTTTTTTGCATTAACTTCATAATTTTAAGCTTTCACTTCCCCAGTGCTCAAATTAAGAATTCTGAAGAAGTAAATATGTGGAATTTATTAAGCGTGTGATCATATTGGGTGGGATGCCAAGCTGCTAAGGGCAGCACAATACAATGAACATTTTTTTCCTCGTGATTGCCTGTACAGCGGATAATACTTCTTGATTCATTGCTGTTCACTATGATAACCAATGAGCAAACCGCTAAGAGCTACTTTTAGCAAACACGTGGTATTTTCACACCGTGAAAATCAATAAATGAAGCACGGATAAGGGCGAGCGTTATACCCTACGAATCTAACAATCGCAGTGCGTGCTTTTTTACTCGTATTGTGGAAATATTCAGAGCTTCATCATGCGTGTTATAATTACAACTGCATTCGCAGAGAGCCCAGCATGGCGGAGACGCTCCAAGGGCTCGTGCCTGACGCGCACGTGGTCAAAGCATTCAACGTACTGTCCGCGTACGCTCTCGAGAACAGCACCGTGCAAACTGCCAAGCAGGTGAATTTTTCGCAGCGGTAAGTGTCGAAAAATCAAATATTGTATTTTCATTTACAAACGAGGCTTCAATAGCTCCTGGTTTTGACTTTTTACATCGAATTCGCAGAAAACATCAGGAACATTTTTTAACGAAATTTGATTGTAGATTTGGTAATTGTAGAAGTACTTTATGATTACGTTTACACCAGGATCACCAGCACACTATACATAGTAGCCGAGCCCTGTGGAATGAGAAGGACTGCTTTTCACTAAGCTTATGACATGATAATCATAATTTAATTTTTATGCTTCTTCTAGTTTTCGGGTTCATAAGGAATGGGTTTCAGGGATCATGAGTTCACCATTACGGTCATCCATGCATGGTTCGACTTGATAACGGGAGACCCATCAAACTTTTCCAACGAATTCTACGAACAAAATGAAAAAATCCTGCAAGTGGTTAAAAATTCCCACCAACTATGTACGTCTCTTAAGGTGCCCGTAGCCTCCAACTTCCCTGAAGCCAAGAGACAAGTGCTGGAGCTGGTGTGCAGCCTCGGCTACAGCACTGTAGACTACGGTGACCTGAGCAGAGCTCGCGATATCGAGGCTATCCCCATCCAGCTGCTGCCGCAGTGGCGGGTGCCCACCATCTTTGTGGCTGGTCTGTGGCTCCTACACTTTGTCGTGCTCGTGCTCAAGTGAGTGTGCGGTTCAGGCTTGTCTTGAAATAATAGTGTTAATAATTAGGAGTATTTTCATAGTGTTGGGTGGTATTATAATATCCCAAAGAGAGTTTTAGTGATGATGGTCGCTCATAAATGTGACAGGAATATTGGGAGTTCTCTGACTTATTTTACCACTGCTACCTTCTTACTTTTTTTAATCTGGTCGTGTTTGTGATTGGTATGCATGGGCTTCGGGTGTAAGCCAAAGCATGGGTCAACTGAACCGTTTATGTAGCCTTATTCTATTCTATCCTGCTCACGCAAGGACAAAAATTAGGTTATCGAAAATTTTGCTCAAGTCATTGATCGTAACAGCTCACTCAATTTAAATTCCCTGTCTCAGTTGATTTATTTTTTTCGTGCAGGTATCAAATTTGTGCGATAGTTTCTAAGGAGGACACTCCGGTCGCGGCGCTGCTGGCCAACCTGGGCTTGCTCAATTTCAACAGGGCGACCGCCATCACTGCCTTATGGACCCTCTCCCTCTGCTACTTGCCTGGTACGTGACCCCCCAAACCATCACAGACACGTGTGAAAGGTAAATGAGCACTCCTACAACTTCAATTTGGAGGAACACGAACAAAAAAATGTTTCGGGCAAGAACACTCACTTGAAAGATCTTAGGTGTGCGAATTCCTTTAGTGCTTGAGAACCTGAAGTGTTTCAGTAAAATTAGTGACTAGCAAAGACGATTATTCAGATGGTAAACTTTAAATGGAATTTGCATACTTTTGATATGCCTCCATAGCACAAGCCTAAAGCGAGAGTTTTTTCATCTGCCAACCCAAAAATGCATTGTAATGAATTCCGGTTTTCCGGAAGAAAAACTTCCATTTCTTAGTAAAATTTAAAAAATGCAGTTCTCTGAATAAATGGCTGTACAGAAAATGAATTCTCACTACCGTCAAAGTTTCTGGGTGCCGTCTACGGGAAAATGTTCGCACGTCAATGAAGCCGAGGCTTAATTAGGTTCCACTGAAACAAGTTTTAGTTTATTCATGATAGCTCCACTAACTAGGTTTTCCCCGTACAAAGAGGTACAAAGCGGAACAAAAAGGTACAAAGCGGAATAAAAAGGTACAAAGCGGAACAAAGAGATACAAAGCGGAACAAAGAGGTACAAAGCCGAACAAAGAGGTACAAAGAGGTAAAAAGAGGTAAAAAGAGGAAAAAGAGGTACAAAGATGTACAAAGACGTACAAAGAGGAACAAAGAAGAATACCGGGAAGCATGAAGTAAAGACACCCAGACGCCACGGCACACACTTCATTACATTACAAACACAAATCATGTAGATACTCTAAAAATATAGACGCAGCGGTTTGTGCAATAGATGTTTTATTTTAGGAGAGGATTTTGCTTCAGCTCGCTGCAGCTTTTTCGAGTTTTACTGAAAACGATGGCTATTTACTACGATAGCTTTTATTCATCAGAGTTAGAGCAAGTTTCTTACCCAGTTCATCATTGGCAATGCTCTAACTTGTAAGCTTACTCGTTGGAATTACAAGTACTTATGAATTTTTCAAAGTGCGAAATGTATCTTGTCTAGATAACTCCATTGGATTTCCTGAGCCCCATGAAGGGTTTTCGTTTTTCATGTCGTTAAAGCAAAAATACGTCGACTAAACAATTTTTTCACAAATTCCTTCCGTAATGTATCAGAAAAATGTTAATTTCCAGAGAAAGTTTGCTCATTCATCAACTTTTTACGAGAATAGTAGACTAGACTCCACGGACGACGACTTATATAAGTATACAACAATAACAAAAACTTTCCTATTAACTCTGCCCCACCTCCCCAGGGATGCTGGGGGCCTACCTGCAGCTCTGGAGGGGCACGAAGTACAAGCGGTTCCCCACCTGGCTGGACAGCTGGCTACGCAGCAGGAAACAGCTGGGGCTACTCATGCTCGGACTGGCCAGCATTCATGTTCGTAATACGTCACAACTCGGCTGCGTAACGCAAACGAAGTGTGCTTTCAAAGGACACATTCACGAAATTTGGGGGCATCAACGAGCTGGCTTTGGCCAAACATGTGGAAACTATTTAATTCTAAATAATTGTGGGACTCTCAGATTTGCCCATCGAAGTTGTTATGCATAGTATGAAGGCAACTACGACGAGAACTCATGCTATGATGCTTTGTATTTTCTTCAAAGGTTGTAGTTATGATATAAATATTATCCTTTAATTACCAAACGAATAATATCATTCAATTGTTTCAAAACATGTTGCATAACATGTCTCAGAATAAAATGAACCGTTTAGTATTTCAGGTGAGACTAAACAGCTGATTTGAGACCGTGGCAGAACATTTACTTTACACTTATCAGGGAATTAGAAACAGAAGAATAAGAAACACTTTGAACCCAATGAAGACCAATGGTTTGATAAATGAACGAAGTATTGCGTAACACGAACTTATATTTTACAGCACTCGTGTACATATTTACCAGTTTTGAATGAAACAATCAGGATCCAGAGCAATGTTGTTATCTCTAAAATCCTTTAGAATGACAATGGTCCTTATTATAGGGTTAAGAGCAACAAATGAACATGTAACAAATATGAAAGGCATATCAATAAATTAACTCACATTCCTATGTATGTATCAGTCAGTATTTCAAACCTTAGATATGTATTATTTATTCAAAGCGAGTTCTGAAATCAGCAAATATGTGCGGCCTCAGGATTAGAGCTCGCATCCCTCTCGCTCTCTCAACTGAGGAACGAGTCAATTGTGTTCTACTTTTTTCCATGTTGTTCTACTCTTTTTCAGGATGTAACTGTAGCGCAATTTATATTAAAAAATTTTTTTTTGAGTCCATGCTCGTACACCTGGCGTTACTCACGTCTAAAGAATATGATCAAGAGACTATTTTTAACAGCCATCCACTAGATCTAAAACGGAGCTAACTCGCCTGCCTAAATTTGATCACCTTAACCGAAAAAAAATTCATATACTTTTTCTCACTGGGAAAATGAAATAATTCATCACATATGACGAGAAACATTAACAAACGGCGTTTTAACTTCTCCCGCACCTGAGCAGACCGTATTGGGGGCGTCGGTGTGGTCGTCGCACTACGACAAGCTGGTCTTCAATGACCCGACAACAGCCCTCGTGTCGGTGGTCTTCAACGACACCGCGACGGCAGAGCGCTCTGTCACTCTGCACGACGAGCGCATGACGTGGCAGGGCGAACTCTTCATGACCACAGGTGCGCTGGTCTCCTCACAGCCCTTCAGTGACCGAAAGGCTCTACAGTGACCGAAAGGCTCTACAGTGACCGAAAGGCCCTTCAGTGACCGAAAGGCTCTTCAGTGACCGAAAGGCCCTTCAGTGGCCAAAAGGACATCACTGTCCCGTTTCAAAAGATGGTAATAGTTTTTTCCCATAATTTTTATGCAGTCCTATCGCAGTTATATACACGACTGCAAATAGTTTCTGGTACAAAGCTAAATGTAGCCTTATTCGGAAAATTATTTAGTCGTTAAAGGATTAAAACTCAACACTAAACGTGTTAACCTATGAACGAAACTTTACACTTTTTTTAAAATGAATTTTAAATGCCGTAAACAGAAATTAAAACTCAACTAAATGATTTTTTACCTCCATAATTCTTGACAGTGGTCTTTAAAAGATTAATGATCGCCCTGATAGCGGTGTTGCAGTCACAGGGTCAAAGTAGTCGACAGTGACTTTATTTGTGAATGCAATGACCATGCCGTCCATGTATGTCAACAGTGGCTTACCGTGTGAATGTAAGAACCACGGCGTCAATGTATGTCAACAGTGACCTACCGTGTGAATGCAATGACCATGCCGTCCATGTGTGTCAACAGTGACCTACCGTGTGAATGCAATAACCATGGCGTCTATGTATATCAACAGTGACCTACCGTGTGAATGCAATGACCATGGCGTCCATGAATGTCAACAGTGACCTACCGTGTGAATGCAATGACCATGCCGTCCATATGTGTGGACGTTGACATTTAAAAGCTGATGTACAAATGTAAGTGCTTTAATATTTTGCAAGCCTAGGATCTTATGAACCGTTAAGGTGTGGGTAGGTATATGGTAATTACCATGTCTACATATTGCATACTTGACTACATTAGAGATATTGCGATTAGAGCATTAAAATCGACCATGATGGTCACTTGACCTGCTTGAACATAGGTGCGTTTTGGCCACAAATCTTAGACGATTTGGTCACGATTTCGAAAGTGTTCTATGATCGCACCAGATAATAACGAAGTTTATATACATGGGCTCCGATACACATAAAACAATAATTGTGCTAAATTAGTTGATAATCAAGTTAATCTTTAATTATTCTGACTATATTGATGAACTAAAATTGGATCATTTCATTTTATCGGCATCGACTATGCACCCCCAGATTTCTTCGTTCAGATAAAAACAAAGAAGTATGGTTAGTTGAAACTTTCTTACTCTGATAGTACAGCTGCCTCCTCTGAATGAACTTGCCAAGCTCGAAGAAGAAACTGTTCTTTTCCCAACTAGCTTCGCTGGACCATATGAGCGCAATTACCCAGTGGCTCAGAAAAACAGATTCATTGCCCGTTTTAACCCTTACGACCCAGTGTGACTCTGGAGTCAGACGAAGAATTGACTTCTACATTGCTTCAACATTACTTTAACGGGGTTAAAGTCATCTTCCCACATCTACGCGGGATGTTAACGAATGTGACCCGAGAGCACCCGTTCAAGTAACCCATTCATGATTTTTTTTCATTCAGATACGTGTCCTAACTCGATAAATAACAAAAAATAAGGTTAGGTTCCTGTCGGAAATAAATTCAGACCGGCAAGGATTGACAACACTTGTGCCAAGAAAAGCGCCTGCTATAGCTAGTCCAATTGTATTTCGTTTTCACGGAAACGTTCATTCAAACACTAAAACCCTATAAAGATCCAATAAAAAAGTTTCGCTCACTGCAAGAAGTAAATTCCAGGTTCAAAGAGCAAACGTCAACCATTATGAAAACACGATAACATACAAAAAAGTGAACTTAGTCCCGGAAACAAATTCGTGGCGTGAAGGGTTAACCTCAGGGTCCGTCAATCGGGAACTCTGTGGCAGGGACGCTGGCGATGTTCGTTACGGCAGTGCTGGGAGTCTCTTCGCTCCCCTCCGTGGGGGCGTCCCTGTCCTGGAGAGAGTTCATGTTCATCCAGAGCAAGCTCGGTTGGTTGGCTCTTTTACTCGCCACCGCCCACGACGGGCTCCTTGGCTTTGGTTTTGAAACCCACCACTACAGCCTCTGCACCGTCATGTCTGGCGCTCAGGTTCGTGGGTTTCCAATAGGCCCGAAAGGGGTGCGGGAAAACGTTTCAATGGAGTACAGGTAATTTTTTACTTGAACCTGTTAACGGTCACAGCCCAGGTGGCTGCAGTGCATTCATACGGTCTGTGAAATCAACAGTAATTGTGTGATTGCGGCAATCATGGCGTCCACATATGTAGTGGACAGTGACCCGTTGGCAGGGTATAGCGAAGGACCGACGATCTCTTCTGTCAGAAGCGATCGAAATATTGTGATGGTTTGATTTTGAGTAAATGACAAGACAATTAGGGGTCCCTTGAATTGTCCTCAATCAACGTTGTCGTATATCAACATTTTTTTGATAAATTACATTCTAATACATAGTTTCATACTGTCACCTGTATGTCAGGATGGCCCTGTCGGCCCATCAGTCCCTAAAATTCAACCCTTCGTTACCTAATTTGATTTTAAATCTAAACAGAAATAACAATACTAGCATGAACTTTTTGCCGATTCAAAGCAGCGGAACCATATATAGATTTTCCAAAAATTTGGGTCGATTCAGTTGCGTCGTCATTTTTAGTCGTTTAGAACAGCGGAAGACACTGCAGTAGTGCTATGTATAGTGTTTGAAAAATTTCAGAATTGGTTAGGTACTCTACCACTTGTTATGCGTTAATGAAACTGAATCATGCATGATGCATAGCGTAGCTCAGACGCGATAACCTAGCATATCGACACGGCTGAGTGCAGTACGCCCTGCACCTCCCACTGCTGACCATCCTGCTCAAGTTACCCCTGCTGTTGCCCTGCGTGGACAACCACCTGCAGGCCATCAGGGGCGGCCACGACAGAGCCAGCAGGAGCAAGCAGAAACAAATATTCGTGCAGCCTGCCTCCGACACCAGAGAGTTCAGAACGTTCACTAGAAACGGTGAGACGAGACATGCACTATAACTTGAGCATTCGAGGGAATAGTAAATTTTTCTTAAATTAGTCGAGAGATTTTCTGGATTTGGGGTGACATGTCAGTGGTAGTAAATCCTAAAATCTATGCGAAATTTACTAAACGCCTGACGTCTGTCATTGGAATTGGCAGCTGAAGCTTGAGATTAAGAAAATGTAGTATTTAGTCGCTTGCACGATTTAGGCATGACTGAATGAACAGATGACAGCTTCCAGAGATAGATTAACACTTTGTCTATGATTCTCCACGCAGGAAATATTTCACGTCGACAAAAATTTCCGCTGAGTTTAAAATTGAAGGATTTTGCTGTCACAAATTTGGTTATCCTATTCATTTTCCCCCCAATCTAAACTAGCATATTCGAGTAATAAACACAAATTTCATGAAAATTTACAAATTTGTATTCAAATATATTAGTACTTGCGTTACGTTAGGTTAGATGATCGAGTGTACCATATATGGCGCACGTCGCAGTCAAAGTGTTAAGAAGTTAACATCATTTGTCCCGCCATTTACGGCGGGTCGCGTCCACTAGCTTTTACATAAACCTGAGAACACAGCATCTGTATTATAATTCTTCTTTTGCAGAACTGTCGAAGTCGCACAACGCGTTACCCAAAGCTCAACCGTTCATAGTAGCATGATCCCGGAGGATGGTAGCATGATCCCGGACGACGATAGCATCATCCTGGATGGCAATATCATCATCCTGGACGGCGATATCATGATCCTGGACTGCGATATCATGATCCTGGACAATGGTAGCTTGCGTGACCTCACTTCAAGGACAACTTTTAGCTCTCCTGCCTGGGTCGATGAAGAGACGAATTCCGTTCCCTCTCTCTGCGATACAACGCTGCAGTGTCAAATCAGCTCCGAAAATTCATTGATCGAATGTTCGTAGAAACTAATGTTTTTTAGTAACACAGATTATGGAGTGTTAGGATTTTCTATTCTTGCGGAAATCTTGACTTCTCTAAATTCGACAGGTTCGTTATAAGTAGGTATCCACGAACTTGAAGGCTTCCTTTCAATTTCTGTGATATTGTTTTTTAAAATTATTTTTAGTCAACTCTGGCAACTTGAGTGCGTCAATATTGGCTCAGCTTCTAGATTACGCGGCAGTCGTCGCGTGTCGCGCTTGTTTCACACACGTTTTGATTTGAAATCGTGCGTAAAAATCAAATCCTGCACAAAACCAAAGATGATGTAATTCGAGGAAAACTTGTATTGACTTGATCAATCGACAGTCTAAGTAGTCTGAGGACGAACTCTGTGCACTCCCGAAATATCTGGTCTGCTTAGTTTGGATAATACTATGAATATAGAATCAAAGTCCTTCACCAGACGTCAGTGTTAACGTAACTCGTGAAACGCAGGGCCTGTCTTGCAATGTAGTGAATTATAGTCTAATGAAATTTCTCTTACTCAAAATATCAAAGTTTTGTCATTTAGTTCAACGACTGTGTAATTTATAGAGACACTTTAAAAAGTTTCTCAATCTACTGATTCATGACTAAAATTTTTTGTTTATGGTTTTACTTTGAATAATAACGGAAACCAGACCATTTCGGTACGATTCAAGGCTTCTCATCTCTAATTATTTCGTGATAAGCAGTAACTGTATACTACGTATGTACCAACTCTGGAATGATGCATTATAAAAGATGAGGAGAATCCCAATTCCTAATAAACTTATTAGGAAGGTGTTAGATTCCGTTGTGGTTCTCTATTAGGAGGAAATAGGGAGAAATGTTTTTCTCGTGCACTCCGCCTTCATTCGAATGTGAACCCAGTTCTCCTGTATTAACGGTCGAACTCTACGTTCGAATTTTGCGTACGAGGAACAATATCTGCCCGTAAATGAAGTGTAGTCTTCGACAGCACTAAACATCATTCGATAAGTTCGGATCATGCAGGATGATAATTCACGGGAATTCTATTGATAAGTATTCGTTATCTGGAAAATACCTTCTAAAGTTGTACCTGATTACTAAGAATAATGAGCTATAGTATGAACAATTTTGTTGTCAAAGTATTTTTTAATTCAAGAGTCATTCCTTCAGTAGTACAATATGCAAAATTGTAAAATTAGAAGTCATAGACTGAAGTATGGAAACCTGGATTAAATCTGAATTTAATTGATTTTACAATGTCGCAATACCCATTAAGGTAAAATGCATCTTTGTCTCCCACAACCGAATTCAACTCTGATCATAGGCAAATTGACTAAAGCATCTATAAATGATACTAGGATAATGAAATAAAAACTGAACTATCATAGAAAAGGCTGGTCCTAATATATTTTATGCTTGATCACGTTTAACCTGGCGTTAAAAAGTTTACTTGTAGCACATTATCTTGCGCGTTATCATCGTGTGCAGCAGACAGGGGCGCTACACTGCTCAGGCGCTTCGAATGGCTTCCGGGCTTACTGCGACTAAATTTTTGTTTACGTATAAATAGAATTATTGCTTCTCCTTTGAGGTATTTTGTGAATTTCTAAGACATTTACTCGAGTATCATAACTTGAACAAGATTTAGGCTAAGGTAATAGGTAACATTAATT
>VOMN01096251.1:0-20333 GCA_014899125.1 Orchestia grillus
GGAGGGGGGAAGGGGAAATGGGGAACGGAAAGGGCTGAGAAAAAATTCGTAACTTTCTTTCACGGAACACATTCTACGTTTGCAAAGTTTTGTCGCACCGCATTCTGCTTTTTTTACATCTCAAAGTAGCTGTGCGCTCTCAGCGTATACTCTGTTAGGGTTGTGAAAAGATCTTGACCAAATTCCATGAATAAATTTCACACTTGGGAAGGCACAAATGCAAAAAAATGAACTTTTTTCAGCCAAGCAATTCTGGAGACATTGTCGAGGAACGTACACTAGAGTTTTACAATCGCACGTACATATACAGATTGAATTTGGGAGCCTTCCGGACTCTATTGGGTTGCATAGAAATTAAGCTTCGAACAAATAAAAGGCTGCCGCTAAATGCCGACTCATTTTTCTCTGAGCCTTCTTTCCTCGGCATGGTGTTCGTGCAGAGGGACAATTAAGTGCATCGTCCACACTGCATTCTACCTTGTTTTTTGGTTCTGAGATACTTTTGAAGTGTACAGTTTCAACCGACAAATTTTTTCTGTGTTGATTAATATCAACTCTACTATTTACTCCGGTATATTGGTACAGGTTTCGACTTTCTTTTTCTCCTTGAATACATCTTAGTTTCACACAATCACCCGATCATATCAATACCCACAAGCACCAGTTATTGCAATCATCCAAGAGAGCAGAAGCAGATGGCAAGATGGCCGACGTGGTGACCAGGACTCGGTCCTGGCTGACATCCTCTAGCACACCAGAAACACCGCCCAAGGAAACACATTTCACCAGAGACACGCCCAAGGAGACAGTTCACCAGAGACACCGCCCAGACTTGATCACACAGGGCAGCACTTGCTTTGCAGAGCGGATGCTGCGTGGAAATCAGTAGTTCCTCTCGTGCAAGAACGTTTGTGGAATTGACCAATGATAACTAAATGATCTGTATAGGATTCTTTTGCCTTCCCCACAGACAGTGCATATATTTTCTACTTCTGCATAGACAAAAGCGGTATTTTTTTCGCTGTCGGTCTCACGTTTTTGTTCGTGCTGAGTTACGAATTCCAGGATATTATGATTTTTGGCATTTCAAATATGCTGACACATTACAAAATATGCGTTCATACGATTTTTCGGTTGTATTTGTTTCTATTTCAGGTACTTTCAGAGAAACTGCTTCGCGAAATAAGCATAGATTTTTGTCTTTTTCGTATATTTTTGGATGCATTATTTTTCCAAAATATAGCTGGGAATAAAAAAGTTACGCAAACACTAGTTCAATTTTGTTTCAGCATATGTTTGTGGTCTTGGATTAGAGAAAACGCCTTAACATTATAGAACTGCACTTTTTATTTTCGCAGGGGATGTATTTGCATGTCTTATAAAATGTGTAACTATTTTCACGTCGTAGCATAAATGAACCTAATCTGCGTCTCCTCACGAATTTTGAATAGCAGGTTCGTGCTTGAAAACAACTGAACTCTTTGAGTCCTTCAACAGCGTGAGCGGCGTAGATGGTACCAGGATTCACAAAACGTTATTGTATAGTAATTGCTAGAGCAGCCCTAGCCTATTACAGCACTAGCCTATTATGTGAACCTAGCGAGTGCAAAGCCAACGTACAGTGACCTGGTCTAACTGTGACCTTGAGTGTGATTGCTGAGTTTGGCCAACTCACCTGCGAAAAACCGTTCTCGATGAAATCGGTCAGTCGTACCCTTCATTATCGCCTTTATAATAGAAAACATCTCTCAGAAACCTATATTGTACTCGTCAATGAATTCATCAGAAGTTGAATTCCTGTACAGAACACAAGGAATAGGCAACGGATCAGTAAAACCACATAATGTATCCCAGTTCAGCTTTTTCGTCTCTCCATCGGCAAATTTATAAAATAATCGATAAATGTTCTCGGAATTTCAATTTGGATTGAGATCCGACGATGATTTCAATTTTGAATTTTCCCTCTCCTTTAAAAGAGAGTGCTTGCGACTGGAGGCAGCTGTATGAAGCATTCAGTGTTCCTTAAATTGTGCTGTTCATAAATTGAAGCAGCATGCAGTGATGTTAGCATTACTTTTGGCAACCTCTCCTAACTTTTATCACAAAATTGATATTTCTAAAAAACTTTTTCACCAGTCGTTGCATTCCAAAAATGAACTCAACGGAAAAAAATTACCGAGACATTTTGAGAGGTAGATTTTGACTCATAGTTTGAATAATACTCTCTGATTGTGAAGATCTATCTTAATTAAAGCGATAATGATTTCGTTGAATCAACTGATGTTCTTTAAAATTGTGGGAAAATACATTATTATGCAAAATAGAACCACCTTCTGACGCAATCGGTAACGCTCATTTTATAATAACTGACGATCTGTAGCATGAGTTGTACCAGCAAGGTAGAAGTGACCTTCCCACCGTCGAGAGAGAGAGAGAGATCTAGAGCAGTTATTACTGAAAAATGTCTCAAGATTCAAAGAGATGAACTTCAAAGTTTTTCTTTTTCAAATGGTATATTTCTAGCAAAAGACGGCTAAAATTCCGTCAGACATCTTGTTAAATACAAAACCGTTTTTAAGCAGACGTTTAACTTTCTGGAAATAGCTTTCTATGAATTACAGTATTGTCATTCAAATTTAACGGCAACGAGAGCTTACAATATTATTTTGAAAACCTGACATATTCTGAGCAAGAGAATTTATGAATTTCTCAGAATTCTTGTGCACTGATTAAAGAGAAAAAGCTTCAGTCGAAGCATAACTATAATCAATTTATTCATCTATTACAATACACCATTTAAAGTCGATATTCCTATAAATCTACTGATTCTTTTAAGCTATTATGAGTTGATCCTTTGAGAACTTTGAGCCAACAGGCAGGTTTTCATTTCTGCATGGAAAAACCCTAGATTTTCTTACACTCATGTCTGTCGGCATGGTCCGAGCATAGTCTCAAGAAAGTCTTATTTTATTTTGTTGTTCGTGCGGGTTCCACTCGGCCGCACTTTTCCGCCTAGTGCTATTTCATTCTGCGAGTGGCTCAGAGCACCAAAGTTGCGCAGAAGTGCTTCATGAGGGGAGCCGCGGACGGCGCGATTACGCCGCTTGTATGACAACTTGGGCGAGGCGGCCAGCGGACCAGGGGCCTCCGCAAAAAAGCTGTCCGCTTTATGAGCAAACTTGTCGATGCACGATGAGCAAAAAACCTCGCCCGAACGAAATTAGGAAAGTTGTCCGCCGGAGAATAAAGTAAGAGCAGGTTCGTGAGAAGTTTTAGGGAAAATTATAGCGTGATAACACTTGAATCACCGTTTTCCTTAGAGCCGTTTTATTTAACGTTGGCTGGGAAAGGCACGTGCGCCACTTATGTTTTGAAATTAGATAGGTATATGAATTTTTAACATCCTTTGAATAATTAATGTTAAAGTGTAAAAATACGTACAAGTTTGTTTCATTTTGGGGATATCAATTTGTAAAATTCTTATATTCACTTACTGAAAAAATCAAGGTATTTATAATATAGTAATACTTGTACAATAATATTGAGTAATAGTACTAAAAATCATAAATTTTATTTTACAGACTTCAATCAAGAGCTGCAAAACTTCCCTGCATTTTTCAAGGGACCTCCCATCAAATAGGCGTGTAAAAAATGGCGAGCGTACCCTATTCTCCAGCAGCCAAGGCCCTTCTTATTACTCTCATCAATGAACGCCGTTTGCAGACAGTTCTCAACTTGTTGCAAGGATTTTTGATGGTAGTTTCGTAATTTTTAGATTATCTCTGACCAGTGACGAATAATTACTTAAGACATAATATGGCTCAAAGACTTACGTCTAAATATCGCCTACTGATGCGGGATGGTATAATAATAATAATTATTATTTTAGCAACAGGAATTGGCGACCCTGCCGCAGTGCACTTGAAGCCCTCCGCGGTCGCAGGTGGAGGACCCCGGACCCCAGGGTCAGGGACCCCGCTGTAGGCCAACCGTCCTGCCTAAATTTTCAGCTTGGGAATGTGAAATTTTGGCCGCCCAAACGATATCTGCACTTGGGCGGCCAAAATTATGCAGAGGGGTACACAAATATGTATTCGTTGTGCGTAATTCAATATCTTTCAAAACCAAAGAACTGCACATGTGTCTGAAATACCATAAAGCACTAAAATTGTGTTATTTATTTCCATTACGGAAAGTGAATTGGAGCCGAACTCAATACTTCAAGTAATTTATTTCTTACCCACAACTAATTTAATGGATGAGAGATTACTAGGTGAGAGATTCCCCACGAAATCAGTAACTTTAGGTCTTTTTGTTTCATAATGACTCAATCATAATTAGTGAGTGTATTTTTTAGGGCTGCCTGCAGATCCCACGCAGGAAATTAGGACTGCACCACACGTAGGAAAATTGGGGCTCCTTAGGTGTGCACGAACGGTCGAGTGGCCGAGGTCACAGAAGCAGCTGAGATTTAAGACAAAATCAACTGGCATGATGCCACAGAATCATACACGTAGGTAAGCCCTTAGTTTGCGCGCTCCATTCATAAACATTAACTGATGATAAGTGGGAGTAAAAGTTCGCTTATACGACACAGATAAATGCAAAAGTCGCATCGCAAGCAACGCATCGTAGTGTTTACGTAATGAGTGCTCAGCGCTATCACCAATGCTTACATAATTGATCACTCTTTAATCAATCACGTGAAAGATCAAAACCGGTAGGGGCCCTCATGCACAGCCCGAGCTGAAAGGAGACCGGGATATAAAAACACTACCTTGTCTCGGCGTACCATTGGTCATCACATCTACAAACACTGGAAATAGAAGCTTTGATCTGAATCTGCTATGTTTTTTGGGTGGACAAACAGCCACGGTCTTCATCGTTGTTTTGGGCAAAGTCAGGGTTATTCATCAAATTCATGATGAGTTTCGAAGAGTGTCGTCCGGTGGAAATTACACCAAGGGACAATTCTATAGACCGACGAAGTGAAATTATCAATGCACTGCTAACAGGCCTGCAAGGGATGGAGGCATCGCGAATGATTGGATGACTCAGTCGATGTGAAAAATCATCGCGCAATGATGTGGTAGATCAGCCGAATCATTTGTGAATTCAATGGTCGCTAAATATTTCAATCAATGAAAGTCGAACTCACGCCCAATTCACAAATCATGCTCGTACGAAAACATGAATATGAGGGCGTGTTGTTGTGTTGAGCCTTAAAAACTCAAACTTTTTTTGTGTGATTCGAAACTATGCTTTCACTTACTTTTAAAAATTCCGCATTAACATGAATCAAAGAAAAATCTTTCGGCATGTCAAGAGGCTCAGGAATCTTGTTTCATTCACCTAACTCTAGACATTGCAACGTTGAAACGTCAACGTCATGTGTTTCTTCTCGCCCAAATTCAGAAAAAAATCAAGGTGGTCATGCGCTTAGTGAGCACATGCATGGCGAATTTATTTACTTATGAATTCAGAAAAAAACTCAATGTAGTCAACGGTTTCGAGCACACATGTTTAACGAATTTATTTATTTATAATTCACAAAAGAGGTCAATGAGGTACAGCGTCCAGTGTTCACATGTTTAACAAATTAATTCAACGCAGGTCTAAAAGCAGGCCGACGTTGTACAGCGTTCAGTTCACACAGGTTTTATATATTTTTCCGCCATCGCTGGAGTGATTGCACTGCGATGACGCCTTAAAGCGACGCTAACGAGCTCATCGTAGTGTAATTGAACGCGTTAGACCGGGAACACGTTAGACCGGGAACACGTTAGACCGGGATGATGTTCACCCAGCTTCGTGCACGTTAGGCCGGGATGATGTTCACCCAGCCTAGTGCAATTAAATGTTGAACTTACATCTGACCACAACAACAACGCCTGGGAACTTCCTCATACCACGAGGAATGCTTCGTGATAGAATAATGTCCATAAATGCTGACGTAAACGATGGCAACAGAAATAAGGTACCCACTAACGTAAATCCATGGCTTTATTCATTTCTGATTTGTTAGTGAAAATGGAAATAAAAAATCAATGTAGCACCTGAGTTAACCTTTCTTGTGTCATTTCACCACGTTGTCGTATCTGACTCAGTCGCTTGTTCATTCCTCTCTCGTGCACAAAAAGTGTGCCACCGTCAGACAGAGGTTACAGCGTCTAGGATTCATTCACGAACATTTATGTTACTGAGTATGGTGAAATAAGGCTGTTACTCATTTTTCATGTGCATCGTGGATTCCAGCCAATAATTAAATAAAAAATTTATTCAGCAAATTGTATACCTTACTTCAACTTGACTGTTATATTATTTTTATATATTATCAACCTATTCGAGTATTCAAAAATCCTAGCATTCAAGTATTCAAGATGTGAAAATTTTGGTATTCAAGTATTTAAAAATCTTAGGAGCTGGTTTTGGCTTACTTTCACATGTTGAAGCCTCTTTTCAATGACGAATTGTGTGGATATCGTGCGAATCATTTTCTCAAAATGATTATACGAGTATTTTCCATAGATGATGGTTATCATTTGTTTTTTATTTTATGAGCATCTAATCAACACATTATGAATATCATATTTCTACTTCTCGATGACCAGTACAAAACCGATAAGTACCAAACAAATTCTAACACTTATTGTCACCTTTTCAACATAGTTGTCACCGTTTGGCAAAGTAAAACAGCTCAGAGCAACAGGGTATTCCATGAGGTCATTTAAAAAGTATTCTTTTCCGAGCCCGTAAGACAATCAGTGGAATTTACGACAATTTAAATTTTTTCTCGAGCAATTTGCACACTAATTTTGAAAAAGTCCATTTACTCGTGTTGCCTCTCTCGTGTTTTACTCGTGTTGCCTCCCTCGTGTTTTACTCGTGCTGCCTCTCTCGTGTTTTACCCGTGTTGCCTCCCTCGTGTTTTACTCGTGTTGCCTCCCTCGTGTTTTACTCGTGTTGCCTCCCTCGTAACGCAGATTTTAAATTGGCTTTGTTTGCTCACACCTCGCTTCATCACACGCATCTCTTCTCGCCCGGCCGCTGTGCACAAGCGGGAAAATAATGGCCAGCGCCGCGCTGCAGACTCGAACTCTTATTACCGTCTTTGTAATCTAAATAAAAATCCCCACTCGTGCACGCTGACCAATTTGTCCATGCTACACAACGCCTGTGCCCTCAAAACTCTCATAAAACATATCAGTCCATCACCACCATTCTTTTTCACAGCGACATCGCTGCAGTTGTACGAAAAAGATGATCAATGATTCGCCGTGCATTTGTTATTCCTACGATGGAATCTATTAACACTAATGGGGTCGATCATTCGTCATGTTAACATTGTGCTTTACAGAACAATGATGTTCTGTTAAGCTAATAAACAAGATTCTTTCTAACCCTCATGTTCTTTCTCACTCAGCTTCACGAATTGTGCAAACAGTGACTTATTAATGAGGACGGTCGCGTGTTAAAATGATAATGAATTACAGTTAACATCGCTCAACGTTACCAAACCGATCGTTGATAATAGTTTGTGGAGCGAGGGCTCTCGGAAAGTTAGCGAAAATCCTCCTGAGCTCTGAGCACTTCTGAGTTTTGTTGAATGAATATCCAGTTTCCCTTTAGACAGCATAAAAGAGAGCATGGAAATGTTTCTACAAGTTATTACAGGTTAAATATTCTAAGATTAAATCGTGTGAGAGGTAGAAATTTTCATATCAGTTTCGTGTATGCAGTTTCTTGTTGCATCTGGTGTTGGGCCTGTAATTCTATAACGAAACCGTTAGTGCTCCTAAATATCTTCTTCCAGAGTATAAGTAGAAGTCATTTCACGTACATGGATAAACTGGAAACTTATTTAGTTGTTTCGTTACTCCAATAGATAATACAAGTACGGTAAATTTACGATCTAAGTTGAATGCTTTGGTTACACTATTATATTTTTGCAATTCTTGTGACAGTCATTTAATATCGAACTACAACGTAATTCACCATGTTATCAATAACATCACGACGTCAAAATACGAATCAATTCTAATGCACCAGTTAGTAAAACTATTGTGACTTACAATTAATATTATTTTCTTGTAATCTGTGCGGTCTTGGGAGTAGAAAATCAGAGAAATATAAAAAATAGTCGCCACTAGTGTGCAGGCGGCTACTGAAAATTCAAATTCGTGGCTGGAAAACTTCTACAGCTGATGGTCAGCTGCACGTGTTGACATGGATGTTCAATTAAGCTTTATTTAATTATGGGAAATAATAATTGGCGAATGAACTTAGTTTTGAAACTCGGTTTATTCCGAGATAAACTTTTTCGGTAGTTCAAAATCTATGGCAAAATCTATGACGTGTGTCGTCTTGAGTTAACACTCGAAAGAAATATAATAAGGTGTACGAACACCTTCGTATTCAATACCTTTATTAATTCCAACACGTTTTTTTATGTTTGATTCCTTACAACTACTGACGCGTGAAGGATATGAGGAATGTGTGGTTTAAGCTTCCTTTTCCATGGAAGTACTCCGTGGTAACGCACAAATCAGTGCTTGAGCCGGGAGTCGAACCCTAACTTCCCAGCTGCGAGGCTATCGCGCTAACCAGTGCGCCATGGAGCCCACAAAAAGAAAGTTTTTTTTTTGTGAATGACCTGACAACGGAAACGTCTCTTCGAAGGTATGTATTGAAGTAATTACCTGAAGGTCCTTGGCATGTGAGTTTATGAAACCTAGAGGTATTATGTAAGGAAAGATTTACTGATTCACTCTCGATTGAGCTCTTGAAATAAGCTGAACTAGAATGCGAAACAATATAATTTGCAAAATGAAGAGCGAATTATAACATTTTGTACACTGGTGCCTGGGTGTGTGTGTGTGCAGGCAACCGCAAAGGCAGATCTGAACACGTTGTTGCCACTTAGAATGTAGCTAAAACTATTCGGTAATATTTATTTCTTGTGTTGCTTCAGTTCACTCGATTACATGAATAACATCATGCAAATAGAAAATAACTCCGATGTTGCTTTTTGAAAAGACGGGTTTGAAGTTTGAATGTAGGAGACTTAAGTAGGTTTTAGATGCACAAGGAAACATTTGCAGCACGTTACTCACGCTCTGTGATTGATCGCTCTAGTAAGTGATCGTGGTATATTGTCTGTTTCTTGAAATAGTTAGAGTACGCCGAGAGTATTGCTTATCACAGAAGATTTAATGATTTTCAAGTAAATGAATTCAAATATAGCATATGAAAAAATTATAAAATATTTCACTTGAGAATGGTTAAGCTCCCTGTTATCAACGATTAATTTTAGAGTAACGAAAAATAACATAAAATAAGAAGTTCAAAAGATCCTGAAGTATACTCATAAATTTTGAATTTGTCATTTCTTAGTATTAGGTCACTGAAAGAGCTTGTGCAATGTTTGCTGAAAGAACAACGCCAGCCAAAAGAAAAAACGACTTTTTCGATGATGTTCGAGCAGCTTTCCCTGCAGCCCCCGTCAGCAGTGTCTGCGGGTGACACCCATACAACGTCAGGCGCCGTGCCAAATCTCCAAATTTGTGAGAAAACTTTTCAGGAAAATGGCCTCACAACGGGCGAAAACTTTTTACATTTTACTGCAAGTGTGACAAGAAGCCAAGAAATTTCACTTCTTGATATTAGAGCAATCGTAATAGCTTCAAAATATACACGTGGGTTTCAAGTATTTTATGCATATTGCTCGACTCTATAAACAGATAGGAAGTTAAGAGATAGGTTCAGCGCTTGCATCGATATTTTCAAACAGTTTCATTCGTTATTGAGATGGCTTGGCTATATTTATACTCTCGAAACTTTGCAATGACTGGCGTACAAATTTTATCAATCTATTCCAATACTTCACATACGCTTAGTGGATCGAACCCACATTTATCCTTTATTCTTTTATTTTACAGACAAGGGAAAGGCAAATATGTATTTCAGTGGATCCCACCTACTTTTTCTGATTTCTAACTAATTTCACTGCTGGAAGTCAAATAGGAGTAAGTTTCATACGAACATTATGTTCAGAAAATGGCTTATTGAACTGTGTTCATCTGCGCATTATGCTCGTATTTCATTTTATGGCTGAGTTTTTAGAGCAAAATTCGAATTATGCAGTTTCAATAATACGAGCTGTTTTTTGCCCTCGCAAAGTTTGACCAAACTGTACCGATCAAAAGCCATTATACGTTTCTCAATACGGGCACCCATGAATTGCTCCTCATTGCGCCTCAGGAAGGATTATTTCACGAACTATTGCTTTGGGGCAAATTTTCGTCTCACAGCCGCATCTCCCTAACTGCCTGAAGTTCCAGATTGCTACATTTGAGTCTCTCGAGCGCCTACCACAAATGCCAAGACATAAGCAAACGCATGTAACTCCAATACTGTTTCCCTATTGTTTGTGCTATATTTCACTGAAAAATGAGAGCATAAGAGGTCAATTTCTCGCTTTTCAATATTTTTACTAACACACGTACGATCTTCTCTCATCTGCAACTTTAGATGTGATCGTTGCTGTACTTCGGTTGCCACCAGCGAGCTCTTGCACTGAGGGTTGCCGAGTGGACTGACCTCAGACCTCGAAATGTTCAACTTTTGCATCGTTGAACTTCTTTTACGTCTATAATCAGTTCAAAATCTCTTTTCATGACTGAAAGGAAATTAGTCAGCCGCTGCAGTATTTGATAGTATATTCTTATGGCACTCTGTTGATTCTTCTTATTCAAGAGACGAACCTTTCAGTTGTCCAATTTGATAGAAATGTATTGTTTCACTTTTATTGTATACAATTCGTGGTCGAAAACAAACTGTAGAACGACTTCAATAGATTTTTTTTGTAGACCATTATCGTACTACCAAACAAAATAGATTTTTTTGAACTTTAGGTCAATCAGTTTCTGCGAGTATGAAGTGGTTTCAAGATGAACATGAACTTCAAAATCGTGTTTATTGTATACGATTAAAAATGTGGCGTTACTTTTTCAAAAGAGTATATTTTTAGGATAACGAGTTCCAATGATGCGTTATTTACTGTAACTACGAGCGTGTCACACGGAACAGCACTCGTCTTGACTGCCAAATACAGTTGTAAGGGCTGTGTGCCTCCACTGAAGTCCATAACTATATCGTGTTCGGATATTGCCGTCCTGATAGGTACATTAAACATCTCTGGTGTCGACAGCTATTGGAGGTCGTAGCGTTTATTGCTTGCAGCTCCTACAAACACTTGAGAATTATCCATAGGTCATGGAGAGTAATAACTCTTCACCAGACACTAACGCGAACCATGCAGCTACTGGCGCAATCTTCCACCTGTGATAAATAAGCGCCTCAGCCCGTCCTGCGCCCATACTTGTCGTTCGTTCATCATAATTCCGGTGCAGCGGTCTCGTTATCCATTGTTTTGTCGCGCTGCAATTGCTTGGGGATGCACTACGAGCGTATAAATTCGAAAAAAAGTACTCGTTTGCATGAAAAAGAGCGTTTTCTGTAAGTTTTTCAATGTTAATTTTTTTACGTTCTACTGGCTTTTGCAGTTTTTGTAGGCGACCTATTCTCATCCCTCTCAAAATATTTTGATGGGAAGGAAACCGAAATTGAAATCAATTTACAGCACGCAATCTACTCCACATAATTTTTCAAGCCGGTTTTCTCGCCTCGTTCACTCGATTTTAAATAAAAGATTTTTTTTAAATTAATGAGTTTTTGTTCAAAAATTAGCTACTTGACGATCTCAAAGTCTTTCTTACAACAATGACTGAAGAACTATCGGATGGTAAAAATGTTCATGTCCATAACCACTTTTGTGACAGCTGAACTGACTGACCTAATCCTCAGGCAGCGCGTGTCGTGCTCTGTTATTTAATATAAGAGTAGTACGCATGAACATGCAAAATTAGTCCAAATTGGTCTTTGATACACTAATGAGGTCAGTTTATCCAAGTACAGCGTTAGCGACATTCATGCAAGTGTAAAGAAAACTGAAGCTAAAACGAGTACTTCAGTAGCAAATGCAGGTAAATTATAAAGAAGAGTATTTGGAAAGAAATAAGTTCAATCGGGGTTAACTCTTCGGCAAAAATACTAAGGTAAGTTCAGACGAGCGAACTTCAAGTCTTCAATTTATTTATTAACTCTTGATATTGTGAGCACGATTTCTATTCCTACGATGGCAATTATGTGAGATCAAAAGACTTACAAAATAAAAAATTTATGCAGGAAAGTTGTGCATACGATGCTGCACAATTGAAATCAAACACGCGCAGATGAGATGTGGGAGAGTACGCGTGCCAAGTAAGGTGACCCAAAAGCGACTCGTGCATGTGCGTACAGGGTCAAGCAAATATAGTTTTAGAACAAGTTCGTCATCAATTGTGGGTTTGGCAAATTACGTAAAATTAATTTTCGACGCTTTTCACGAACAACATTACGAATGTGTAAATTATGTACTCTGCAAATAAATTTATAACATTTCATAGTTCAATATTTAATACTATATTCAATTGTATGATATTTGGTAAAGACTTTCTGATCGATCATTGTGGGGTACCACTTTTTTACGACTTTCTGTTAGTATCGAAATGGGTCAGTACCCCAACACAACCGTGCTGATAAGACTCAATATCGTCAGGTAAACACTACTAGACTAAAATTTATCGCGAGTTACCTGACGAATTGGAAGAATTACTAACGAATGCACTGTGCTAAAAATTGGTCGACAGTTAATCAAACGAGTTGTTCCATCGATGCGATCAAGAGCTCAAAAGTGGATGGAATGAAGTATACGACATATGGAATTAATTGGAGCTTAAAACATGCTCACAGAATTTTTATTAAAATGATTTACTACATATCAGTTGTAAGGACTTCTTTTCGAAAACTTAAAAGAAAATAAAATCGCGGCACGCATATTTTCTGGTTTGACTTTCCTGCACAAACATGTTGTTGAGAGCCTTCAGTAGAGTAATTAAGGGGCGAATATTTTTGAAGATATTTTTTTCAAACGCATTGCATTTGGTGAAGTGCGTTCAATGAAGAATATAGTCGAAACAGAATAAATTGCAGCGATTAGTTTTGGAATTATGTGAGTTTCATTTCGGGCTCAGCGTTTCGTTGGACGCCCTGTATACAATACTTCAATCATTGAAAATGTTAAATATTTCACGTACGTAGAACGGCTGGAGCTGGCTTTAAGTTTGGCAGCTTGTGACAGTAGTGAGAGCGTACTGGTGCGCTGAGGCACTGAGTACTAGAGGCTGAAGAGAGAGAAATACCGTTTGTGTTGTACTGGCCACTAAAGTCTAAAGAAGGAAAAGTGTTGAGACTGTGCAGAGCGAAACCTTATATTATATTCAAAATGTAAGATACGTGTTCTGGAAATTTTGATCTTCGCATCCTTGAGTCTGAGTACATTCACAAATTAAAACCGTCCTTGAATGAAATCTAGGGTGAATATACGCTCTGAAAATAGTAAACCGCTAAGCTCTGTTCAATTTTAAATCTATGTGGTATTATACTTTTTACATATTGTAGTAATTCCTTTTTTCACCTCTGAACTCCACCCTTAATGTTCCAGTCTTCATTATCAAATACTTTCTTATGTCCACTTCTGATTCTTTGTTGTGAACGATTCAAATTAAAATATTTTTAAGCTTCTTTTTGTCATTCACCTGCATGATCAATTTGAATGAAATTAATGAAGTTGATGAGATCGGGTGAGTAAGTGGTTATGCAATCAGTAGGAGAGATGAGGAACACTTGTGCATAATGACTACGTAGAAAAACGAAGAAAAATAAGACACACAGGCGGTTACCACGCGGTTACCAAAAAATGACTTTGGTGCAGCTATTGAGCAGCTGTGGAAAGTAATCATTTGGTGTGCAGTGCGTTCTAGGGATTTATTTTGCTATATCATCGTCGATAATTCTCTCCGTGTTGTTTCCGAATTATATTTAATAACGAAAAATGTAAGTTATACGGTACGTTACGAATAGTTCTTTGACCCATGTATGAATATTTTTTGTAGGGATTGAGAGGTCTTTTCTTCGGAGTAGGGTTTTTGTCCACTGCGTCTGACAATCTCATTTTTTAACTTTGCCAAACATCAAAGTTATTGGGTTTCGATCGTGGCACACTAAGGTCACAAACGAATTGTTTCCACATTATATGGATAGGATTACGTTTTGGTCCAAAAATTGTTCTATCAGAATTCAGACACAATGAACAATTACACAGCGTTAAAAATTCTAGAGATCACTTCTTGCCATACGGGGTTGTCGAATAAAGATGAACCACTTATCACCAACATTGAATGAATGAATAAAATTAATTAGAGAATAAAAACGATCCTTATTCTAAAAATTGGAGCATTTCACAAAGCTTACACACACAGCGTTGCAATAAAAATTAAGCCCAGGCCAAAACTTGGAACTAAGCTCTAAGCAAGTCGCATTGAACACAATTCATCGCGCACGCAATCAGGTTCAGGTAGCCAGTCAAAACAATGAATACCCGCGTTGAGTTTTGGCGAGCATTTCAGGGCCTGCAGTTCATTTAATCGGCTTGCTATGACCAGTTGACAAACTCTCAGATAATTCTTAGTTAATGCGCTCGTTGAAAATGATGTGAAATTTATTAAATAAGCTGCTGCGATCAGCTTCGCTTGCTATAGATATATGAAATTACTCTTTTTATGCTTGTATATACGCTGTCACAACAGTTTTACTAGGACGTACGAGTATTCTGGCTAAATGATGTTTGAATCGGATTGAGATGTTTTGAAATGTTGAATTGACTTGGACATCTTATGACTTAATGTGTGATGCAATGATCTAGATAATAATCCATTTCAGAATGCTATGGTTATCACCAGTGCACTTACGTTTGAGCGAATGTTAACGATGCTTGAAATCTACCGAATGTTCAATAGTTAAGAAACATCAAATCAACTTTACCTTTTCAAATATCAGCGCAGTTAATTTCACCGAGTTCACTCGCCAGCAGAGCAGTGTCGCGGTCGATATGTCCGGATCAGAGCATCACTGCCCAGACCTGCAAGCGACCACCAGCCAAATTATCGCCTTTATAAACAATCTGCTCAAAACTGCCAGAATGCGTCAGAAAACTACCATCGTTGCGAAGAACTGCCTAAAGTCTCCCGCGAAACTGCGCTAATTTTTAATAAAGTATACAATCATGTTCCGTTGTTTTCTACGTAAGAATATGTGAGCATGCGTGAAAGGAAAGAATGGTTGTCGTGCATGAGCTGAAAATCGATTTCTCTGCAGAATTTGCAGTGCTCTTATTTACTTTTTAGTGCCTTTTCAAAAAAGTTCCGTGTAGTGAAAGCTGACATCGAAGAAACTTTTTATCTTTAAACTCACTTCTTTTGTCAAACCAGCAGTTGATATTCCGGCCTTGTACGTGCAGGTGACGGCCGCCGACTATGAGATGGTTGAGACTGGACCTCCACACAATTATTTACCAAAGTGATAATGGCGTTCAGAGGCAAGATTAACAGGGAACAATTTTGCCGTTCCTAGTTTGTCAGCCTTATGTGTGTTTCTTTCCTCCCACACACCAAAAAGTTCCCCGTAGACAAACAGTTTATCTACAACAGTGTGCCCGAGGTCGCTGCAAGCCCTCTCACTTCAGCAGGCGATCCGACCCAATCAAATAAATCGATCAGATTAATTAATTCGTGCAGATTAATGGCGTCAAGAATTTATTATGGTCGCCTGAGCAGGAGCGATGTTGGATCAATCAACGACAGTTTCACCAGTATTCCAGGGCCGGCTCTGGCGACATGAAAATGGGCGATAAGAGCATAGGGCTCAGCAGCTCATTAATTCGACTGCGTTGTTCAAATGTTATTCGTTTCGGGCTATTTGTCAACCAGATTAACTCGCATAATTTATACAGTCCTGTGGAAGCTATGGATTGCTCACGGATGTCGAATTTGGAGTAAAACTGTTGAAGCAAAAATTGATACTATGGTATGACAGGCGACCGAGATCATTCTGAAGAATGTTTTCGTTTCCCTTTTAAATTCTCAATGATTAATTATATATTGAATGAATCTTAACCACTACAGTAAAAATTAGTCAAAGTCTCTCCTTTCCTTTTTCAATTTGAGCCATATCGCGGTGGAGATCCCATGATGGGATTTATGACACAGTTATTAATTTAACTGCACTCCAATTCCAGACCTTTGGCTCGTAGTGGTCACAACCGCTCACAAGGTCAGAATGCTACCTGTGTTGGGGAGGTACTTTTCGTCAACGCATCGCCCTGAAACGCTCATTAATTATTCCCACGCTCGAAAAGCTGCGTGCAGTCGAGTGCCTTTCATCAGCCTCGCTCTATCAGTCCTAATGTGCGGTGCCTAACCGGCCGTAAATTCGGTCGTCAATTCCCAGTCTTCGCCAAGATGCTCGCTATCAACCACAGGCTTCCCACACCGGCGAGCGACTCCCCTGTCAGGGCTTGTAGAATTGATTAGGTTGAATAACTCCCCTGTCAGGGCTTGTAGAATTGATTAGGTTGAATAACTCCCCTGTCAGTGCTTGTTAGATTGATTAGGTTGAATAAATCCGCTGTCAGTGCTTGTTAGACTGATTAAATTGAATAAATCCGCTGTCAGTGCTTGTTAGACTGATTAGGTTGAATAAATCCGCTGTCAGGGCTTGTTGAATTGATTAGGTTAAATAACTCCCCTGTCAGTGCTTGCTGAATTGGTTAAGTTGAATAACTTGTTAACTTTTTTAAAGTATCGTTCTCGGTGTGATTTTATACTGGTCCAACAGGGCTGATGAGGTTTTTGAATATTCTGAGTAACCAGATCAGATATTCTTCAAAACGGTTATTCAAGCGATCGGCTTCAAACTAAAACGCTAAACTGCTTTTGTGTTTACTTCTCTGTGAAGGCCGGTTGCACTATTTCTGATTCTGAACATTTAAAAGCTGAATGAGCAGCATTCATTCCCTATATTCAAGTACGGCCTTCATTGCTAGTATGTTCCAGAAAAAACTGAGGAATAGTGGCTGCTGAAAACAATTTTTGAACAAAGTTTCGTTATCTTTTGCATTAGAATGTAAACTTCTCGCTTTAGAGGCATGTTCAAATATTGTCCAACTGGCAATAGGTTGATATGTATTCACATATTCACCGCTATTAAGAACAAAGAGAGTTAAAGAAACACTCTAAAGAAGATTAAAATGTAAAGCCACTTTAGACTTGCGTTGAGCTGAGTTTTTCTTGAACCAGAAGCAGCGCCCTTGAAGCTTTCCAGAAGGAATTCATTTCTTTCTGAAAGTAAAAAAAATGCTAACATATCAGCAGCACGAGCGTGCGTGGAACTTAGGCCAAGATGGAGAATTACTTGAGAAATTTTCCGCACCGTGCCACTGAGTTCCAGTCTACGTCATTGCTCAAATTTTTCACCTGGGATGAAGATTCTAACTTCCTCAACGATATTTTCCAAGAGTGAATGCTGCCATTAATGATACAGTTTGCAGGGAGTGTTTTTTACACCTACCGAACAAGGTCAATTTCACAGCTGATTCCAATCTTCCTGCAGAATTTTTGACAGGAACCCTCGAGCCACAATTCCAAATACTGTTGAATTCACGACGTAAGCTTTTTACTCTGTAGTTGTTGGTTGTGGTTTTGTGTTTTGTATCTAATGCCATTTTAGGGAATTGATCAGCCCCGGTTTTCAGTTCTAGGAGATTCCCACGGTATATTTTTTGTCTGATCAATTATAGATCCACATGCTCACTTGCACATATATATGCAAACCAGAACATTCAGTTGTTATTTCCCTGGTATCCCCTTGTGTCAATGTCGTGCAAAGGTGAAATCGAAAATGAATAAATAAAAAATACCGGGACAAGGAATCTGACAGCGAGTATATATGTTGCAAAAGGTAATTGTGTAGTGACTTCTTTTTAATTTGAAATTTCGCTCCAACAAAAATTTAACGAAAACGCAATATATTCTTATCAACGAAACTAAAACTTTCATTGTAAACAGGTATTGACTGGTACCCTTACAAGTACTATATGGCTGTAAATGTGACAGCACTTTCCTTTAGTTTCCAAAGATTTGATTTAATGTTTCTGATCAGTTCATAAACGGAAAAATTCCTGTACATATAAAGCTCTTAATTACAATTACAGTCAGATATCAAACACATATTCAACTAACATTTTTCCTTATGACTTGATGAAAATCATATATCAGTAAAAAAGCTTGTCTTTGAACTATATTTTCTTGTATGATATGTGACATCATAATTACTTGAATATGAATGCTGTAAAAACAACACCAGTTTTGTCCCTACCGATGTTTAATGACTAGCAGTTCCGACTCCCAACCCGCCTTCAAAAACCGCAAGTCCAACTCAAAATCTTCTACAAAAGCTATCAACAGCGACGGAAAGTTTTCCCAAAATGACCTTTTTCGACTTGGAATCTCGCACCAGGAACACGGAGTCTGGAGGGGCCGGAATGGCTCCATACAGGCCCGAACATCAGGATTCCTATCGCGTTCCTCGGCCTAAGCTCAGAATTTGAGGGTAGGAGAGCAGCACTGAACGTTACAGCAGAAGGCGCTATGCCGCCTTTTGTTGACGAATCAGGGTCCTTAGAGCCGGAATCTGACGGCCTCCCAGCGGGCTTGGCATTCCCGGCCGGAGAGCACGGCCGTGAGAGTGTAAATGTCCGCTGTGTCTGGCAGCTGTCAAAAAAACTAAACCAACTTTCGTTTCCTGTGGCATTCTCCCTCAGAATTCACTCTGATTACCACCCTGTGATGGAATCTCTGCATTTGAAAGGCTTTGCGTTTTTTAGCCGGGCATACTTCCCAACATTTTTAAAATACATATTTTCGCCCTTTTTTCACTTTCTATTCGAGATCCTGGCTCCAATGTTTCCGCAAGAATTCCTGCTCTGCCTGCCCCAGCCAGAAGAGCATGTAAACAAGGAACGTTTCTTAGGGGAGTATTGTGCCAAAATAAAATCTGCGGTCTTGTAACCTTTCCATTTACGGAGGCAGAGCAAATGAAGTGAGAAATTGAGCGGGGCGCTGCACGTGAGCGCAGAAGCAGCTGTTCCTCTTTCTTGGCAAATTAGTAGGCCTACGTGCAGCGCCTTGTGGACCACGCGTGGATTCGTCAAGGAATTCCAAGGACGCCAAAAATTACAGTAAAATTTACTACGGTATATTTCTTTTGAATATCAACCAGGCGATGGCAAAAATCGCTTCAAAAAGTGATTTTCCCTCCGATTGATTGTCCCGTAGGTATGTTTTCTGAAGTTCTGTCTGGTAGTTTTTTTAACGATTGAATTCATGTTCAAGGTATCGAACCCGACTAACGTTTTAAGCATGCAGTAAACGCCGCTGTTTCAGTCGTTATTAAAATAAAATTATTGTTTAATGGTTTGTTCAAATGCCACGTACTTCATCATGAATTTCACTCCCTTAGTAATCAGTTGTTTTCTGATGTATTAAAATAAATTTGTTATGAGGTAGGTCATCGACGGAACAACAATAATATTTTCTTGATACTTCAGAAGTTAATCGCGATCGAGTAGAAATTCCCTTACATATACATGGGAGCTATAATAATGAACTGAAATTTATTGTGTGATTGGAGAAAAGATATATAATGAGTCAATATATATTGTATTGGCACATCAAAAATAAGTTTTTTACACACTGCACAAATGTGAACGTACCTACAATATCAAAATTGTACGGGTGAAATTAATTAATTAATGATGAAATGAGCAGTCAGAGTAGCGTAACAATATCTATTTCTAGAAGCGTAACTAACTTCAAAAACAAAATTTAATTCAGCTGACGTGGGTAGAAGATGTTGAGGTGAATGGCGTATAGGGAACAAATGACCTACAATACGAGAATCAGTGAAAGCTGCTCAATCTTATTCGAATATTTATCCTGACTTCCCCACCCATCAGGCAATAATCGCTATGAATATCTGAGATATTGACATTGGTAAAACTATTCATCCTTCAAATAAAATCAAAGTGTACAAGGCATTCGCCTATCACAACTAAGTGGAGGAATAAGTTCGATAAGTGGAGGCTTACAATGGTGATGTGAAATATTTGAATATGCTTCACCTGAGCTGTGGTGGTGTTTGCCAGAGAACAATACGTCTCGTACGTCACTCTCTTTCTTTGAGGTTTATTTGCATCACATTTAGCTGCAATCCCATTAATTATTTCTGTGAAGGAATATGCAGGCTAATGATCCATATCGTGAATCTTTTCTTCCACG
>VOMN01096254.1:0-16910 GCA_014899125.1 Orchestia grillus
GTGAGTGTGCAAGTATGGGATAAACTAGAGGTAATGCAAAAAATCTGGTGGGTAGAAGAGTACTAGAAGCAAACAAATACCTAGGTGTTGAGGCAGTGAGAAGAGACATGGGGTGGAGCATATTTTGGGAGAGAATAATGAAAGCTTGTCTAAATTACAAGATTAGAATTGATAAAATGGATTTTATTATGGTGGCCTCGTAACCGAAACACACGTAACCAAGGAGTACTTCCCTTGGAAAAGGAAGTTTAAGCCACACATCCCTCACCACGCCAGTAGTTGTAAAGCATTGAAACCCGAACGGTAAAACGTGTTGGAATTAATAAAGGTTCTTTTATATTTATCAAGTTAGGAAACTTCTTCACTTTCAAATATTCGTTGAGGTCTTACAGTGCCATCGAGGTCTGCATGCAAGTGTTTTAGGTAACTATTTTCCCATGATTGAAAGTCGTATCCTACACTTGACTCCTGTGTATCATATAAGTATCCCATCGTACCACTCATAATATGTATCGAAACATGAAAGAAAAGTCCAGGAAATAACATATTAAGGTGAAAAACTTCGTGTAGAAATAATCAATGAAAAATAGTTTTACTAAATTATTCTTAAATGGTACTGATATGATAAAGATTTTTAAATGATAAAAAACGCCCCCCTGCGTACTTGATGTGCAGTGCTTGACAAACGTTTACTCCGGATGAATGGGGGCGGTGTAAACTTATGTCTAACAAAGAATAGCATAGATGTGGTAAATTTAATTTAGTAAGAACTTTGCGCTGGCTGCTTGACGTCACTTCATCTTCCAGTTGCCTACTTCGCCAGCCTAGCTCAAGCTTAGCGTCGTTTTGGTTGCAGTTGTAATAGAATTGTGCTCATTGTTTTCCTGGCCATCATTTTGTGACTGGGTTTTTCGCACTTTGGGAATGCTTGTGGCCTTATTATGGGAAAGCAAGGCAATTATTGTCGAAACTTCTGCCCAGGTTATCGCTCTCAGGCGTGTGGGCTAGCAAACTAAGGAAACAGGCGACAAATTTAAAATATGAGATTCTATTGTGAGGTGATCCGTCGCTAGGTGGCGCGGGACAGGGTGTGACGTCATACCAACTCAGACAAAGCGGTCTGGCTGACCTCTTATGACCTCTAGGTGTCTTGATAACGTTGTTAAGAGACCTAGAGAAGTTTCCTCAAATTAGTGCCCTAAAAAACTAGAAAAAATGATAATGGTGTACTACCAAGCACCGGTGATAAACTTTGGTCGAGCACTGTATAGAAGTCCACTGCTCTGTAGAACCGGAAAATTATTTTCAACTAATGAATTTGATCAACTATCTGGAACACTATACATGCATAGGGCTTTCAGTAGAAATTTTCGTGACATAAGTTTACTTTAAATGGTTTGCATACGCGACCCGCAAGGAGATAATCGATAGTTAATGGGGTTATGTTAGATAGATTTTAGTATCGTATGCTATGGAGACTAGCGTCCCCAGAGGGCACTGCTGGGTTACCTCAGCTGTAGATGAAGACTTCGAGACTTTTATATTTTGTGCCCAATTTACTCCCTTCAATTTCCAAATCTTCTTCGCTATTTCTTCTTCGGCCTATCAACCCCTTCACCCTTTAACCTGCTCTTTCCATGCTCATGGGATCCTGTGTAGGAGCACACCTCTTGCACAAATTCTCCATTTTCTACTGTCCACAATAAATGGTCCTTCCTCTTTTGGTTTCACTGACGCACAGTATTCTCTACCAATACTAATACTACTACTACTACTACTACTGGAATATGAGATAATTTCTGCAGTAAGCAAATTTAATAATTTGAGTAAGAACCATAGACTGAGATCGTTTTTTTAATCAAATATCTCCTACTCATTAGGAATAATAAAGCAAATTGTTTACTCTAGCTGAATATACTCAACAGCCGGCATAGAAAGAGGATAATAAAAAGTACTTCAATTTGTGAGGAATGGTAGTTATTTTCTTCAATAATAAGTAAACGCTATTCAATAAAATGATCTAAAACGAACGCGTCTTGAATTCTCATAAAAATCTAGTAATATGAACTGGCCGCGATTAAATATATACGGAACATTAATTTCTGGTCCTCTCCACCGATAATTTTTCAAACATATTATTTCAATTGCCTTTAACACTATAGACTACGATCCACTAATGGCGAAAATACTAAAAAATATAATTTCAATTTATAAAATTTAATTAAACATCTTTTACAGACAATTATACACTTTCATGATACTAGTAGAAAATAGCGACGAAAATTCATTGCATCCATTTACACATTGAAAGCCAATAACGAGTCACACATTGGTCGCCAACCATGAGCACTAAACATTGGCTGTAACCTACATGTCTACTGATCGCATCCTAACTGTAAGATTGATGCAATCTTTTCTGTGTTCTACATCTTTGATTTTTATGCTGCTCCACCTCAACGAACATCAACAGTTACTGTGGCGGCTGAATTCATATCTTACAGGAGTTACTCCGAGTAATTGTAATAAGAAACGGCAATACCCTCATACAAGCTGCAGTAACCATTGCTGACTGAGCACGGCATTAGCTCCTTGGAAAAGTACTTCCATCAATTCGATCCCACCGTTGAAATACAGTACATTGTTGTGTTGAAACGTGAGGACTTTGATGCTTGTGCTTCCTTTTCCATGGGACACACTCCGTGGTTCTCTGAAAATCAGATGCCACAGTAGGGTATCGAACTCTTACTTCCCCGCTGTGAGCCCATCATGTTAACCAGAACACCATGGAACCAGATTATATATTTGTGGACCAACGTATTTTAATGAGACTTTAAATTATAACTTTATTTCATACGAGACGTGTTTTTCGAGTATGTCTGCTATGAAGTACCTCAAAACTAAGCCTACGTCAAAACTCAGATTTTACGCCTTTTTGAAAATTAGGTCCTTATACTTATTGCTTTAGGTAATTCAAAGGTAATTGTCTCACGTAAAAGACCAATTCTCCCTTTTTATCAGTCTGGCCATGTATATAAGAAAGTACACAACTCGACTACAAGAAGCGTTAAAACATTTTTTAAACATTGTACCCCCAGCATTAATTTATTCACCATCGTAGCATACTGTTGGTCATTCAATTGATATTCTGAAGCGCGTGATGCTTTATACTTTGAAGAATATCTTGTCTCGTTTACGACAAGTGTCAAAACATTTTCCAAATATTGTATTTCAGGCATTAATTTCTTCAACATTGAAGACTCAAACTCCACACTACGGAAGACTGTAGGCCATCCAATTGACATTCTGGAACGCGTGGTGCTTCAGACTCAGACAGGGATCTTGTCTTTGTCCTTGTACGGCTCCGAGCGACAGAAGAGCTGCTCCAGGAGAACCACCATCGCCGCCGTCACCATGCTCGTCCCCATGAAGTAATACACAGCTGAGTAGCCGCCTGTATAGTCCACCAGGGCTCCTGAAATCAAATTAAACTCTTAAGCAATTCCGAATCAAGCAAAATAACCAACGGAATAGAAATTCAGTGCTCATTTCTTCGATAAAACCATTTGAGGGAGTTCACTCCGTTCAAGATAACTTATCTCTATCCACAAGCCGGAGAAGTCGAGATTGGAAACTTTATTTGAAAGAGGTGCATTTAATACTCGTGCCTACGAAAGCTGGTACGTCGTGGGGACAGAAAATGCAATAAGTTTAATACATGTTCATAAATTACATCAAAAAAATTATTAAACATATGTGAGAATGCACATTTTAATTGCAAAAAAATCTACTGCGTATACACAGAATGTTGTTTTTATGCTTATTTAAGTAAATTTTACGTTTCACATTTCCTCATTTTACAAGCGGAGTATATACTTAAGATAACATAAAATCTATTTTAAATGTATCAGCAATTTAGAAAATCATTCTCGTGAACAAAAATGATGAAACACATATCGTCATATTCCTTGGAAATCAGCCTCAATCGTTTTAAAACAATTTCTTAAATCGTGAAAGTTTGATGGCAACGTTATTTTCATCACATGGTCCATTGGCGTTGGCCACTGCACTGCCTCAGCCACAGTTCTTTCTTAATATTTTAATAGTTCTCAACAATTACTTGCGCCATTTTCTGCAGAGAGGAAACGTGACCTCCAACTTTGGATGTATTACACATACGGCACGTGTCAAGAAGGGCTGAGAATTGTCTGTGAAGTCAGCTCACGAATGCAATCAAATGAAATAATTCGCAACTAAAGTAGATATTGATTGACTCAAACATACTTTCGTAGAACGAAAATTTGCTAACTGACCATAAAAGTTTCACACTCTATTACTCCAACGCGAAATAAGTTCATCCACTGAGTTCATTTAGTTCATGTTAAATAAGTTCACTTATTCAAAACCTGGGGTGATGGCCCCAATCGTTAAAAAAATAACGATTTTCATGCAGAAACTCCCTCGTGACTCTTTTTTTAGCAAATCAAGAGGTGGGCTCGCTTTAAATAGGCTGAGAGAAATGCATCGATACGCCTCTAGTGGAGCCGGCCGAGCATCTCTTGAATTTACGCGTCGCTATATTTAGCTCGCACCTCTCGCTCTGTCCGCGTCTCTGCCATTAGTGTAACCGCCTGGTGACGAATACGTGCGCCAGAACGTTGGTGCACTCGGCTGGTGACGAGTGCGTACGCCAAAAGGTTGGGGCGTACGGCTATAGGTGATTGCGTACGCCAAAAGGTTGGGGCGTACGGCTATAGGTGATTGCGTACGTCAAAAGGTTGGGGCGCACGGCTATAGGTGATTGCGTACGTCAAAAGGTTGGGGCGTACGGCTATAGGTGATTGCGTACGCTAAAAGCTTGGGGCGCACGGCTATAGGTGATTGCGTACGCCAAAAGCTTGGGGCGTACGGCTATAGGTGATTGCGTACGCCATAAGGTTGGGGCGCACGGCTATAGGTGATTGCGTACGTCAAAAGGTTGAGGCGTACGGCTAGGAGGGATTGCGTACGTCAAAATGTTAAGGCGCACGGCTAGGAGGGATTGCGTGTACTGGGAAAGGTGGTGCAAACAGCTAATGATGATTGTCTACGGTCAAGTATTTATTCAGTGGCTGCAATCATGTTCCACGGTAAAATTCCACGTTGACCGCGTTAATCAACGTGTTCGGGGCACTCAAATTTAGAAATAACATCGGTTTTCTAGCGATCACGGCTTAGAATTATTTGGAAGAGCTTTTCGCCCGAATGGTTCGAAGGGCTTTTGAAACCCATAAAATGACGCAAAGTGGTGGATTTGAAACATGCTTTGCGGTTAAAATTCATACGTGAAACTAACATACGCTGAAGGTGCAATTTTTAACTGCTGTACCTTAGGAATTAAGGATAATTTTCTAGGGCTCGCTATCACAATGCATGAAAGTGAGTACTGTGCCTGAATATTAAAGAATTATGCGTCAACATAAAACCCTAAAACCGTTACAATACATTTCATAGAAAGTAATATTAAAAAGAAATGAAGAATGCAAAAAGAGGCACTAATTTACTGTAGGGGAAAGAAACATTTTCCTCAGACTTCAAATTTGCACAGAAAGCTGTAAACAGGAAATAAATTTAATGCAGTTCATTCAGTGCTCGTTCATCGATCCTTTCGTCGAGTAAATGATTGTCAAATTTTTTACTGGTAGCCAACAGATCTTTTACAAAATGAACAAATCTGAACGTGTTTTCTGAACGTTGATCGTCCTCGTTTAATTTACTTACAGGGTGATTTCCTAATGTCTAGGATAGCCTGTTGAATAAACCCATTGAAATAAATTTGACAGGTTACAGATTATTTGATCACGCGTGAAAAGAGTTATGTATTCGTTTTCCAAGTTCCTGTGCATTTATCAAAGATATTTTTTCAAGATTCACAAAAATACTGCAAATACTTCAACTTAGAAATTCAATCCTTTGTTATTGGAACGCATCTCCTAATACCATTCAAGTTCAAAATAAATATTTTATCGTAGATATTTAGCCTTGCTTTCTCAGCAAGGCCGAGCAATGTTTACTATGCGATCGCCATGAGAGATAAGGAATCGTCGTTCTGGCCTTGGGTCCATTTTGCGCATCAGACAACGTGATCTGTTGCACCTGAACATGCTTTTGCACGTGCTATCAAGGCTGCTTGATTTGAAGGACTTGTTATGACTGATATATTGCATCGCCACAAATCGCCCTGTGCATTATTGCCCAGTCTAAATTTTGTATCAGGGCATTTACAATACTCTATATTCACCTAAAACTTCAGCCTTTTAAGAGCAGATACAACTTTTCTCCTCGTAATGGTTCTACAAAGTGAAAGCAGTTGTGGCCTATAAGAGTAATTAACGTAGACGCACATGTTCGCCAGAAGCCAGAGTTAATTACAGCAATTGAACATGTCACATTATTAAAATAACATTTGGATTAAGATCGAGTAGTAAAATACAAGACGGAGCACATGTGCGTCATGTTACAGCGGACGTGGGAAGGAAAGGGGCTGGTTGTCCAGGTTGAGTTCTGAGGAAGAGTTCTGAAGGTCGACACTCTGCAAAACTCCGAGCGCCGCCGCGAGCAAAGCACATGGTGTTTTGGAGTAAAGCAATGATATGTTATAAAAGTATGAGAAACGTTGAGTTCGTCTGAGTTTTCATTTATCCAAATGGTGTTGAAATATTATATAAATATTTAATTCTTCTCGTGAAAACAGCAACGAAAAATTCATAAGGCAGTTCATAAATCATAATGCAGGACTGAGACTTTTGAAAACTATGTTACACATGGGATTTTTTCCATATTGCATACTCGTGTGAAAAATATTTAAAAACTCATTTTAGCTTATCGTAGAAATATTTTTAGTTCCTTACAGAAAGAATTGAAAGCCTCTCGTTCCGTGCGTAAAACAAATTTTAATTACTCAGCTCTACACTTAAATTTGAGCGTATCCTGCTGTTCAATTTGTGATATTGAAGCCTTAATATCATTTCAAAAATTAATTAGAATATTTTTTCTCAAAAATTACAGACATTTCTTTCATTACAACTTCTTTGTGATGATTAAAACAAAATACTTCATTCGAGAACAGCTCAATCAGGTGACTTAAGCGAATGAGGCACCACGTTGAAGGTGGCCTACCATGCCTATCGCATCCTTAACAACTAAATAAAATTACAAGTCTCTCCTTGGGATTATGAAAGTGCACCTTTATAGAATTCCACACCATGTTCCCATGACGAGACTTGTAAGAATTCATGCGGTCTGTCGCGCATGGTGACGAGGCCAGTACGTGGGACTGATGAACAATTATTTATTGTGCAATAATTAAACGCGCCATTTGAGTGCAACCATTTTTTGTTCACCTGACTAGCGTCCGAAGTGTGATGACTCTACGGTGACAGTGAGCATAATTTGAGTAGTTGAAATTAAATTCTTATTAAGAAATGCCAGTTCAGATTCTACGTAAATACTTAGATATCTGCGAATTGTCATTGAAACAGAGCTTACAATAATACTGGCAGAACTCTCTCGTCGATCAAATGGAGGTGTTAAGTGTGCCGCAGTATTTTGGAAAAGCGAGATATCGGGGCCGAGTTTGGGGAAGATTGAATCAAGAATTGGCAATGCGTCTCCGGGTGCAAATTCGATAAATGGATACCGAAAACACCGAGTGCTTCCGATAATACTTATCATTTAATAACATAAAATGAGAGTAATTGAGAACATTTATCCTAACCCTGTATCTATCCAAAAAAAGTTAAATAATAGTACTTAAGAAAGAGAAATAGGCCGACACGAAACAACTGCTTGCCTAATTTCCCTTCTCGCTGACGCTCTGCGATGCTCAAAACCAGTCGCATGACTCGGAAATGGTCCTGATGAGCGCCAGGCACATATGTCTTCGGCCTCAATAACTTTCTATTGAATATCTTTATATTTAGAAAAAGTAGACAGGTTGATTGGGAGGTAGGCAGGCAACGAGGTAGGCTAGAATGGAGGTAGATACGCAGGTAGGTAGAGAAGTAGAAGATAATAATCCGTGCGACCATAAATTGAAAATGAGTAGATTCCGAGCAAGATTGTTAGTTTGGTGGCCAACGCACAATGGAAGTCTGCATCGGAGCTGCAGAATGCTGTGCGAGGTGCAATTATTTTAGTCACAGCTACGCTTCCAGAATAACATTAGAGGTGTGGGGCCCACTTCAACAGTGTTAAATAATACAAGAGGCCATGGACCAGACTCCCCCTGAGCCAGGGTACTCAGATGTGTGTGCATTGACTTGCAGTACACGGCTGGACAATCGTACACCTCATAGCAGCTTCGAATGGGAATTGTTGTAAATGAATTAAAAACATATATGAATTTTTCATACATCCAAAAGCGCGTTAGGATAAGCGAGTTGAGCGACATTAAGTATGATATAGTTTTCAGACTTAATACAAAACAAGATTTTTTCCTAGAATGACTGAAGATGTTGAAATTGTGTTAAGCGTTAGAGTATCAACAGATTTGTTAACCCTGAACCAAGCATTCGGAGGAACGCTAATACTGCAATACTTCTGAGTTAAACCACACGCTGCTAGCCAGTGTTAAACTTATCCCTTAAATTATACCGAGCGAATATTATTCCCTAGGCCACCTCGAATTCTTTGATTCATCAAAACTTTTCTTAGATCGAGAACAAAATGTTCGTGCTATGCTCAAGGATGCTGATCACGTCGTACACGGCAGCGGCCGTGGGTGCGCGGCGGACGTACGACATAGACCTCACAAATTACGGACTGTATCTTCGCTTTCTCATCTGACTTCACCTCAGTGACGGGAGTCTAGGCTGACCAGACCTACAACTTTAGGCAGGATAGTCCTGTTCGCGAGCGCTCTGTACCTCGTCCTGAGATACTCGTCCATTTTTAGCCTAAATTACTTGTTTTTATGCTTCAACTCCCTAATAAACATGTTAATTCAGGTTAAAAGTTAGTGTTAGTAAAATTAAGGACACGAATTTTTCCTGACTATTTGGATACTTTTGTTTTAGATAGAGAAACACAGGCAGATACAAAGTGTATGGCAGGAGCACATTGGTACAAGCCTCGACGCTTTGTAGTCGATGTGTTACGGTTAGTACCTTCGAAAATTTGAAAAAGTTCACATTTCTTAGTTTCTTGGTTCATTCGAGCAGCATCTCAGAACTGCGGCAGCATTGAGAGGAAATGCTGGCGAGCCCAAACAGGCTTCTCTTGAACGCAAGTTTTGATCTCGACCTTTTCTATAAGAAATACGTCGACAATGAGCTGGCGTAACGCGTTATTTCCTAACACGATTCAATAATAGATCAGGATGTCCGGCCCTCCTAGTCCTATTTTTAGTAGCTCCACGCCTGAAATAAAGAGCCGTTGTGCCTGGTCGTGTTTAGTGTGAGGTCTGCGTCCCCGCTAAGTTGCGTGGATTAACGTATGGATAAGCAAGCATCAACATTGCACATGATTTCGGTCAAATTCGGACGAGCAGTCAAAACTAAAGAGTAACAATGAATATTGTGAATTTATTGAATAGAATACTTAATTTTTCAAAGGTAGTAATTGAACAGCTGCCGGTGCTGAAATTTAAAAAGAGTCGTGCGTTTCAAGATGCCGCCTGCACCACAACTAAAATGCAATCGTGACAGAACTTTCTCAATTCAGAAAATCAAAACAAGGGACAATTAACGTCAGTGGTTTAAAAATATAACACAAAAAAGATGAACTAAACAAATTCCTTTACCTGGAAAGTGTATACCTGCCCAGTTACGTTATTTCTAAGTCCGTTTTTTTCCATGAACAATATTGGTGCGAGTACAACTGAAAAAAATGTCCTTGATAAATCATGTTGAACTAATTACGAGAATCTATGACTTCATGTATTTTCCCAAACAGTTTTTCACATCCAGATACTTTAATTGATAATTAAATTACTTAATAAGGCAAAACCTGTGGTTGATTTCGTGCACAGCACATCATTTAGGTAAGAAACCCCTGTAAATTATTTTACGTCTCGACATGCACTGATCAAGGCATTGTAAATCATTTACCGAGAGGCCAACATGTTAGTAGAACGCTACCTCTCCACCTGCGCAGAGACCTTGATGAAATACACTTCTCAAGCAATTCATGAAATGGAAAAGCGAAGACAAACCCACCGCTTATCTGCGGAGAGACGAAGTTCATGAAGCCCATTGAGAACCTGATGAAGCTGTAGGAGGAGTTGAGCTTGGCGATGCCGTGGTTCTGGGCGAGCACTGTGGGGATGAGGACGAAGTAGGCCCCGATGCCGACCCCGTAGGCGCACAGCAGGATGGACATCGCGACGAAGGTGTCGCTGAAGGAGATGGCCAGCACGGCAGAGCCGCCAAGAGCACAGCTGGACACCAGAGTATAACTCATTGGACACCATCTCACGGTTGAAGTAGTTGTGATCTCCTATACATTCAAGAAGGTCGTTTATGAATTAAGTAGTTGTTCATTCACAGCAACGCCAGTTTCTTTAGGTAGTTACAGTTCATGAAGACAAAAATTAAACGTCTGTAAATTTTATTCTCATTTCGTGAAATGATTCGATCATAAAATGCTCGTTTGGTTATCATTTGAGAATTATTTCTGTAGAAACACAATATCGAATAGTGATACATTCTTCGTATAGCAGAAAACAACCGTAGGATTAAATGAACCTGAAAGGACCGATGGTTTAACGAATTAAACTATGACAGACCCCACTATTACATTACACTAATGGCATTGAAACTCTGATTTCGATGAAGTTAAGTTGGTTATTCGTTATCCTACTACTTATAATTAATCAAGGAACGTGGGTGTGCAGTCTTCCCCTATTGCACACTATGTTCTGTGTTAACCGATACCAACTACGTCCAGCTCTCTCACCATTTAATGCGGTGTCTTTATTCCCCACCTTCACATATTTTCCGTTTGATTATTCTTTAACCCGTCCTTCTTCACAGCATTGGGTAAAATACGACCATATAACTCGTACAAATGATGAATGATACTTTACGATAAGGCGTGACTACACAGATTTTTGCTTAATTCGACTGTACTAAAAAATTCTCTGTTATTTAACTTCGACTTTTTAACTCCAACTTCGACTCTGTAAACAAGTGTACAATTATACGTAGAATATCAGTGGTTTTAGATACTGATGAAACTTAGGGACTTTTATAAATATTCCTTGGCATATAAACATGTATGAGAGCATCTCTATTCCAATGTGTTTACTGAAATTGACTCGTGCATTCTCAAATTATTTTTAAAGATAAGCGCTTGCGCACTAATTTCCCATCGAATTCATTCAATTAAATTCTTTAAATACATTTCACTTTCCCATTTACATACCTGAATTTACAAATCTCTATCTAAATTCATAAAAAATTGTTTCTAGTTTCGCCTATGAATCACTATCAGATGAATCACGATAAAAAAATCATAGTTAAAAGTTCATAAGAAATTGTTCTTATAGTCCTCATAACTTACCTCATCACATAAATATAAGCAGTAGGAACAATTTTCAAATCAGCAACGAAGCCGATGCCGAGCCTGCCGACCAGGTCCACCACCGAGGAGATGGAAAGCATCGTGGTGACCCTGGAGGGATCCATCCCTACCGACTTGGAGAACGCGTGGAGGTAAAACAGCGCATGAGGAGCTCCCACAGCCACCATCATGACTGAGCTCGTAAAGATTATCATCCTGCGCGTCTTAAGAACTTCTTTGTCAAAACAGGTTCCGAATATTTTGAATATCGCAGGGCAGTGACACCCGTCCGAGACTTCTTCCGGTTTCTCAATCGGTTCCTTGTTTAGTTTCTCATTTTCTTTAGCTTTTTCACTAGTTGGTGGACTCGTAACAACCTTGTCTTTGTTCTCCTCAGTGGGAGAATCACTATTTTCGTCCTCGTCCGTTTCCAGAATGGCTGGTTCATTTGGTATGGAACAGATAGAACAGTTCAAATCTTTTCTCGCCAGGGATGTTAAATTGGTACCAGGAGGCAACCTGCCAACAGCCTGTTTTGTGAGGACCATTCGACCGAGGGAGCTGTGAACTTTTCTGATTGAGGTCGGTTTGGTATAATCATTCAGTCCCGCCCCAGAACTTGATTTGTAAATGGTTCCATCGGGGGCTTCGGATTCACTGACTGTGTGTGATCTTTGTACCGGTGGTCTCTGGGTTCGTTCGATGTTAATATTTCTGTCCATAGAAACATTGACGCTTCTAGCATACTCACAAAGATCTGGGATGCTACCTACCATCGAGGTGCTGCGAAGGAAGGAGACGTGTTGAGTCTCTTCATTGTTGCTCATCTCCGACAAAAGCTTGGAGCTTCTAACGCGTGAAAAAAGAGAACTAGACCCTGAACGGGGGAAGCTCTGTTTAGAATTGGAAGAATGGAGGTCATTCGTAGAATCCTCACCATTTGATAAAAGTTTCTTCTCACTGTCATCTCCATTTCTCTGAGCGGCCGCTAGTTTAGCTCTCTCTCGGACCTGAATTTTTGCTTGCTCTTTCACGGGTCTATAGAGCAGAGAAGCAGCGGAAATGTGCAACTGCAGAGCAGATAATACAAGAAATGTTCCTTTGAGTCTGTATTCTGAGAGAAGAAAGTCGATGAGCGGCGGCATGTAAAAAGATCCAATGGAGTTCCCCGAGATGACTATGGCGGAAGCAAGGGCTCTTCTTTTCTTGAAATAGAGCGAAACTATGAGAATGCCTGGTGTCTGCGTGAAGCCTGCTCCCAGACCTGTGATAAGGAAAGCCATAAAAATCAATGACGCATTTTTATTTCTAGCCCTCGAAGAAGCTTCGGTGAACATCGATAGTATAAATCCTTGCTAACATTGATTAACAGAAATTTGAAATAGGTTAGAATTCAAAACATATTGAAAAATTTAGCAACTTTTCCGTAGAGTTCATTTCGCGCAAGCTTTATCTCAATTGAACATAAACATGAATTACAGTTGCCATTTTGAGCCTCTAAATTATCAAGCACATAAAGAATATATACATGAAGGCTATAGTCTTTTATCAAGTAAACTATTTGCTTGAACCTTTTTGGTGTAATTCGGTAGATTACTAAACTTTACATAAAATTACGCTCTTTCAAATATACAGATGCTCAGGTGAACATAAATGTGTTAATATTCTCAAGAATTTTCATAAACTACACCATTATTGAAAGAATCAAAACTTATTCTAAACTGTAAGAAATTTGGACCAACCATTCGAAAAAAAACATCATAGATGAGAGCCACTAGTGCGCAATGTACCTCGAGTACCCAAGCCAGTTCCCAAACATGATTATCACCGAGCCAAATTACATCAACTTTGCACTATTTATACAGTTTTCAAAATGCACTTCCATAAAGATGCTGCTAATTTTTTCCAAGAGCCTAAATGTAACCTCGGCTTATGGCATACGCTGCAGCTGGTTTTACGGACAAGGCTAAAAGTAAGCTCATCGTCAAAATAACTCCTTCGGCGAAGGATTAATAATTTTTAGCCTCCCTGCACATAACATCTGGTAATAGATTTTAAAACTTGTGTTTCTATGAATTAAGGTAAAGCTAGAACCTTTGAAACATAAGGTCAAGTATAGCAAGATCGCCAACTTTTATCCAAAGAAAGAGGAAAAACAGTTCGATTGTGCGGCGTAAAGAGAGCTTGGCATTTCAGATGTAACAAATCTGAGTAGCAGCCGATATCGAGGTGACTCGTACTTTCAAAAAAATATACGAGTAAATATACGAAATACAAGTACCTGTGTATTCATAAGTACCCATTGCTTCTCAACGCGAAACAAGCTTAAAATGACAAAGAAATTTTCCCAAAGGAAATGCTCGATATCTTCATTCTTACAACACTTTCTCCTGTAAAGAGGGTTCTAGACATTCGAATTACAAATAAAAATAGACACAATTGACAAGAATATTCTAGGCGATAATATTATAGGGTCGACTCACATTTTCATGGGTCTTAACCATTTTTTATTATATTGCAAAGATCTAGTTTGCATACTTGTATTTTTCCATTATTTAATGCTACAGTGGATGTAAAACAAGAACAATACGACGACATATCCTGTCGGTAAACTCCGTATTTGTTTCAACAAACCCACACCATACGAAAGAGTAATTATACATTACTTTATATCACTGTCGTATGTATAAGCCTGAGCGTACTGAATTCGATACGAGTGACATTAAAATAATCGCACTCAACGATCCATCCTGCTTTTTGCTCGTTGGATGAGGAAAGTTTAAGTGTTCACTGACCCGTGAGGACCCCGATGGTGAATATGAGCTGAGTGAGCGAGGTGGTGAATGCTGAGGTGAACATCCCTGCCGACACCAGCAGTCCGCCACAGAAGGACACCTTGCGGGACGAGTATTTCCTGCACAGCACCCCTGCGATCGGAGCTGTGGGAGTAGAGGCATGCATCATCATGAGCGAAGTTGGAAAACAGGTCATGTCTACACTCTGTCATTTGGAGCTACGTCGAAGATATGTATGTACCAAACTGCGGACGGGGACGCATACCCGTATTTTAATGAGAGATGGAAACGGGAACCGAGTCTGCGAAAGAAAGTTTCTAATTTATATTAGTGTTGAACGTACCAAATCTGGGGCCGTGGATGTACAGTAGACAATCATACACACAAAAGATATTGTAATGAGGAATACAAAACGGATAAATCCTACGTAGGTAACTAAGTAAAATAGTTTGGAACATTTTGTAGTATGTAGTTTGAACATAATAAAATAGGGCTTTCAATTTCAGTTTTCTAATTCTCGTTAAAAGCATGTCGATAGGTCAAGAAAGACCTACTTTGGGGTCTAAAAATATGTACTTACCGTTCGTAACTTAATATTTTTACAACAAAAGACCCGCGCAAGCGCACAAACTGCCATTAAGTGCCACCTACCTACAGTTAATTTAACAGTTACACTAATCTTCCGTATGAGGTAACGAAGTGTTGGTCTTTTTGTTTCAGAATTGTTAAGTGATAAAGATTGAATGCATTTTTTGGGCCCCTCTGTGCTTAATTGCTCAAAACATTTTTCAGTTCTAAGGGTTAGATTCGACCTTGAAATTCTTCCTTGACCCGTTGTTATTTTGCATGTTTGTACATATTTAAAAGTGACATCGTTATCTTTCCTTCGGTTAGCAATGAAAGATGAGTAAGCTTAAGGAATGCTCTACGTGCACAAATAAATTTCAAGGCCTAGTAAGTCTGCATGATATTTTAGTAAAATAATCTAAGTATATTCTCAGAAAATCATGAAAAATAGACGTCAATGCACAATCCAAAAATAATTCATTTATCACCAATTCATGCTTTCTGAAATTCTTGCTTTTGAATCCCTAACTCCGTCAGAAGGGCCGACTGCATGCCTGGCAGAGGCAGAGAGCAAATGCAGATGTCGAGTTCATTAACATCCGCAGTTCTCAAAAAAGTTTCTCGATAGCGGCGACGAATGAGGAACTGCTGAACAAATAAAAAAATAAGCCTTCAAACTTGGGTGAAATAACTTTCTATTCATGATAAAACATTCATCGACTCTGTGTACGAATTACAACGAACCTGTGCCTTATTTATTTGTGTATTGACACTCATCAGCGTTGTGGATGATAAGATAGTTACTTAATTTGGCGTGGGAATGCTGAGCCTTCTCGATGTCTTCTGCTTGACGTTTATGTTCAGCAGCAGACACTATCTATGATAAAAAAATTCACATAATTTTCTTCGTATCAAAGGCGACCAAAACAACTTATATATCTGTTTCGTCTGCAATCTCTAGCGCGTCTAGTCTTTGCTCCAATGAAGCAGAAAACTGACGACTTTGAATATCATTTACGTCAGAGTGTGAGACATGGGTTAATAGATTTCACGTCATTTCTGAACACTAACAGTTCGATTGAATAACAAGCGATAAAGGATTTAGTAAAAATCTATTCGAATTTATTAGTGATAGAAGAATTTTTAAAAAGTCAGTTGAGTTACTCAATCACCATTGATTTCTGATCGTTCGATGGCCGTGTGATGAATCTTTCGGCTTTTTGCAGTCGTTCGTGAAGCTCAGCCTTGATGAAATGGTAACAATTGTTTTGATGTAGAAAAGACGCTGTACTTCAAATTCCCGATACTTCGGAGGACCATCTATACACATTTATGATTATCGATAACTCAACTTCTATTATCGATTACTCAACTTCCATTATCTATTTTTGCTTGGCTTGGGACATACACAGAAATCGTTAAAAAAAATTATTGAGAAACATATGTGATAGATCGAAAATGCTGTAAAATATAGCTATGTTGCAAAAAAGTCATAGATTAATTTCGGCGTCTAAAGTACGTTTTCTTTTCGTTTTCAAATATGTGAGCCACATAAATTGGTAAGCAACTTGTTGGAGTGGCTCAAATAGCTGTTTCTGTTTCGATTTTTACACGTGCACAAAATCGTACACTCTCACCCAAGAGTTACGACGTACATATGTGTATATGTACATATATATATATATATACATGTGTGTGGTTGAACATATATATATACTGATATATATATATCCCACTTTATAATAATAGGCCAGTGTTTCTCGCTTGTTTGCTTGGTCCGTCCGCCTCTTTGTCACGCTCTCAAGAATTCAGATAGGAGAAAGTTTCGGGTCCGTACTTCTAACTAATCAGCGAGACTGTTAGAGAAGGCCGTCCGTATCAGTGATACTGCAAATAACAATATTTCGTGTCAGATTTACCACAAATAAGTGGGCATCTTAAGAAATTAACATCTTTTGCTCCGCCATTTTTTTGGCGGGAGAGGGGGGGGGGAGGGGGTTGTGCGTCTGC
>VOMN01096256.1:0-11810 GCA_014899125.1 Orchestia grillus
GGAATGCTGCAAAGGAGCATCTATGTCTGAGATATGCACAAGGAACAGTAATTGCCTCATCACTGAGCCCTGTGGCACTCCACTCACGATCAAAGATTTAAAAGATATCCTTTCATAAGAGAGAATAAACATAAATCTTACTCGTGTATATCATAAACTTGAAAGACTCTAAAAATAAGATTTAGGTTGTGTTCTAGAGCTGCAAATAGTTAGTATCTCCACAGTGTAATTGTACATCCATGGTGTTCATTTGAACACAGCGGTGCCGGAAGAGGCGCGGCGCGTGTGCAAGTAAGCTCGAAGGAATTATCATAGTTCAGGCTCAGACGAACATCAACGTACGTTGAAGATTTATAAAAGCCCGCATCTTTCGGCCTTTGAACGGCAGGATCTATAAAGCCATGGATATAATCTCCATGTTTATTTCAAATGCATCATCGATATTGTATGTAACTCATAACCTCCTTCCTTGCCATTTTTTAGTGAGATTAAGTGGTATATCTTTCTAGAAGACATTAATGAAAACAATCTCGATCTTTTCTGCCTTTTTTTGTCACGTCCATATCAATTGTATAATTGTTACAGGCACAGCAGCAGCGAGAGCAGTCACCCTTCACTGCAGCATGCACTGCCACATGCACAGCAGTTCATTGCGCCATCGTTGTTTCCAGGGCATCCGTGAGAGCATCCGTCATCCTCATCTCCTCTGCAAGTTCACTCGCTCATCCGCGCTGACATCTTCTCGTCTATAGAAGCAAAGACACGCGATGACCTTTATTTGAACAATTCATACAGAAAATCAGTTCATATTTTCCTCCTAATTTTATTCGCGTAAGCTCAAAACTACAGCGCCAGGCAAAATGATCTGACACATTTATAGGTTTAAAAAAAGGCAAATAAAGCAAAGAAACAGAAAAGTGTTTCTAGTTTTAAAAAATACATATAATGTGATTTTGCTTACAGGTATACATTAATCGCCCTCGATCTGTTGAACAACTTAAAGATACAATTCGTCTAGAAATTGCTGCCATTCCACATGAAATGACCCGCCGAATTATAGACAACTTTCGTGAACGCATTTGAAAGTGTGTGGACAATAATGGAACCCGTTTGATTGATTTAGTTTCTAAAACATAATGAAACAAAATGACATTAATTGTACTTTTCAAATATACAAACACTTTTTTGTTTCTTTAATTCATTTGCATTTCATTAAACTCACAAATATATCAGATCATTTTGCCTGACCCTGTAGATACCGAATACAAACGCCAAAAGAGCCCAAGATGCGTAATGTTTTAGCAGCAACGAAGTGTGAAGTTTGTGATCAGGTCTGGAATTCTCCCAAGCCATCAGTTTGCCACCAAGGACTGACGAGATATCAGAGACTTTGGCTTCTTGGCAGATATTTCTCATTCGCAGGAACTATTCTCCTTAAGGCAGGTAAATCTTGACTGGTCGCTTCAAGTCTCTGTCGGGGAGTTCCAACTTGGCCTACTAACTTGAGCTATTCTGCCGGAGTCAGTTTGAAGCTCGGACAGAGAGGGACAGGGATTACCGAATTTTTGAACTCTCCTTTAGAGCTCACTTCCATAATAGATCAGCGATATAAATTTTTGTCTTTAGAATCACTTTCAAGTTAAAGTGAAATGGGGGTGAAAAGTTTGCGCGTTGCTGGGGCGTAGTAACCGCCAAGAAAGCCAAAAAGAAGGAGCATGTTTTTGATAGCTTGCCTCTGTCACAGGACGCGACGAGTCTTGGGTAAGGTATGCATGTTTTTCATCTGACCGACCATGCGAATGACACGCAGTAGTCGGTCCATCGGTTAGTACTGTTATGAAGGACATGGTGGTACATAGTTTTTGTTCGTGGTGGTGCACAGTTTGTGTAGCGAGCTTAGAGTACTGAGCTCTTCGATTGTGCTTGGTATAGAACACTGAGTAGTGTTTTTGTGACAAAGGAGTTCAAGTAATTAATACGGTGTTTTGTTAAACCAGCAGGTAGGGGCCAAGGTCAGACTTCACCTTGGTGAGTGACTTCATATCTGAGTCAAACGTTCTTTGCTCACGCGCGTCCACAGCACGCATCTTCGTACTCTCCTTTAGATGGACAGTGGACACTCATGATGGACAGTGGACACTCATGCTGGACAATGGACACTCAAGCTGGACAGTGGACACTCATGCTGGACAGTGGACACTCATGCTGGACAGTGGACACTCATACAATATGAATACCCTGAATATCTTTCAAAATATACCCAGTTTTTAGACGCACGTAAAGCCTGCGGAACTAAAATACTTTCTAACGTAATTCATAAACTATTAATAAATGAGACAGTGTCATTATAATTCCTTTCGTCACCTACAGCATTGTAGTGCTGTCAATTGTTAAATTCATGCAGCCACAAAAAATTAATTGTTGACCTATAAAATTTGTGATAAAATTATCGTAAAAATACTTGAAGAATACTTGAATATCTGTCATGTAAGAATACTTGAAGAAATCCATATAAACACAGCAAACCCCCTATAGCCTTTCAAGTACTTGTACTAGTAGACGAAAAAATACCAACTCAAGTTTCAGTTTGAAATACGAGTTAATAACGGCTTGCCACAGATAAGGGCCCATTCGAGTAATGAAAATTTCCATCCACACTCTGAACATAAATGTATTATTAAAATTCTCAGCTTAGGAGTCATTTTTCGCCGGCAGATGGCAAGAGAAATACTGGCGATGGAAGTCATATCTACGTCGTACATTAGCGGCGGAGCAGAGGCCCAGGAAATATTAAAGAGACAAATACTGCCCAGGTGGTCGCTATCTTCTCCGTGTGCCTACATATTTGCATGGCAACTCAGTACTCTTAAAATGATTTACACGTTAACAGGTTCTTGAGTGTGCTGTGATGTCTACAGATTTTTCATCCTTGTATTTCTCTTTCTCCATCCTTTTTTATCGATTTGAAGAAATATTTTAATCATTAACGTGATGATGAAAGTCATCCACGAGTAACTACCGTGATTGATGAACGTGAAATTGATTTCAACGTATTGGTTTCAGGAGGTACATATATTTACTACCCTACTTGTTCGTTGTGAATTACATATATTTATGCGACACAATTATCATCTCCTACTCATGGTCGACTACATTGAGTAGGAATCTAAGTTTATACCGAGCATCGTTCTCTGTATTGAAAATTTTGCAAAGAGATAGGAGAAGCCAGAAGCAAAAATATGAAGGACAGTAAATGCTTTCCATCTAATTCTATATTAATAGTAATCGCACCTAAAAAGCCTGCGGAGGTGTATAGAAAGACGCAACGACTCATATTACTAGAAAACTGAACCAACACGATGACTGTTTTTAACCCACGCATTCATCACAGCACAAATGCTAATTTCCTTAACAAGTCACCGTACGCTTGAATGTCGATCGTAATAGCCATGTAGTACACAGCGGTAAGAAATGCATCATGCACTTGTAAATTTTTCATGTTGTACGGCGAATTAATATTTCTACAATTGTTGACAAATATGATATTTTGTAGTGAGACCCGCTTCGATGAATAGCCTTGTTGCTTTCCAACTTGCCTTGGACGTGAGAGAAGCTATGGAGTCCCTCCCTCTCTAGGTCTACGTATACATTTTCTCGCTCCAATTCTTCAGGAAAAGCTCTGCATCAATAAGCAGGTGTCAGAAGGGGAATATTTCTCTCAGAGGAAAGCTTTCTTGAAGATGTATGTCGTGCGCTATATTTCCGAATGAAAATAAACATTCCGAGAATTTCACTTCTCCCCTGAGAGCGACGCAAGAGCGCAGGGTGCATGCAGTGTGCTGGTCAGATCGGGTCGAGGAGACGAGGTTCTCAGAAGTGAATGGAGATGCGAATTTGGGCGCATGAGGGAGCGTTCGCGGAGTTTGTATACAGCCCCATAAGCCCATACACAACAGAAAATAATAAGTTTAGAATTGTTCGCGCTCGCCGAGAGCTGGAAGAATTTTTCGAAAAATTTTTTTGTTTGTTGCACTTTCCCTGGCATTACCTTGCTTAAAATCGTAAAGCTGTAGTGTTGAGAAGTATACTTGAATTGTGAGAATAATTATTGGATTACGAGACATGCATGCACGATGACGTCATCTGCTAAACAGGATGCCTGAAATGAGTGAAGAGCTTATTTACTAAAAGACTACAGCGACATCGCTGCAGAATGCATGTATAAAAGCTTTTAGAACTGTCCATAAAGAGAAGAAGTTAACATAATTTCAAAACATTATTCACTGAAGTATTTAATTAAGATTGAAACCAAAGAACTCATTTTAACTAAAGAATACCAATGCTTGAATGCTTGACAATTTGAATGACGACACTTTTGTGAGTTAATATTGTAATATTTATTACGAATAGTCTACAAGTTACATCACAATTTTTACTAACACTAAAATAATCAAGTCACAGAAATGGTAGATAAGTAGCATGGAAGAGGAGATCTGAGAGTTTTATTATTCAATAATAACATTTGAAAATGTTCTTTGTTACTGTTAAAGTAGAAACGCTCTCACAGCACAACGTTCTCCTTTACATGTTCTAAGTCTTCGTGAGTGACTTCTGCTATTCTTTCAGGACGTTTGTTAAAATTCTTGCAAAAGATTTAGTTCATTTGCTCGAAAATTGCACTCATCTTCTTCGAAGTGTCAGCAATTTAGAATGACTGGAAGTATGTATTATATGAGGCCATCCAGAGGGGCTCGTGAACAAACCGATGTCCTTATTTTAGACACAGTAAAAACGCGGGAGTTATAAATAAGTATTTCATGACCTTACTTGTTTGTGTGTCATTCATTTACAGAAATGTGAGATAAATTTTGAGCAATTTCTGTTAATTTGGGGCAAAGATGGTTTGGTGCTGTGCCCAATTGCCTCAAACATTGGAAACAAAATCGCCTTCCGCTTGTCGCGATGCTTTTTTGTCGTGATGTTATAGTTTGGGAGCGCATTGAATTCGTTTATTCGAAACCGTGTTTGCAGGTTTTTGTTAAATGCTTGAATGATTTGAAGACATTTCTTAACTTTGCAATTTTGGAACGCAGAAAATGAAAGCCTATATGGTATTTGATTACAGTTTGATGAAGGATATTCATTCACTTCTGTTTGTTATTTTGTGTTCTTTTACGTTATTTCAAGCAGAAAGTGATAATCAAACGGCGAAATTTAAATTATATTATCATCACGAATTTAATTATGAAGAGCCTAAAAACATGGGTCAATGTGATCGAAAGTTGATATTTCCAGGACTTTTGACTGGAATTACAACTCAGCAAAAGAGATTTCTCTTTCCCGATTGTGAGTCGATAAATGAAACCGAACCTGCACCTGCCGCCACATTTGATTAGTCCGAACATTTTTTCTTAGGGCGCAGAAGGAAGGAACATCTTATAAAATTCAAGAACAAGGCGGAAAACGTTTCCATCACAGATGTTTTTGCAGTTGTGCCACAGCATTTCTCTATCACGAAAATTCGACGATCTTAACATTAGCATTTAACACGACCGGAATGATAGGATAACAAACCGGAGCGCCGCATGAACCTTGATCTGTCCCTGCGGAAGGTGTCATCGGCGGAACCCTTCCGACTGCGCGCCCCAGCCAGACCTCCTGATCACGTTGGGGAGTTGTAGGTTGTGCTGGTGGGGGGAACGTTGGTGAGGGGGAAGGCAAAAGAATGCGAGGTCATCTTGGCTCAAGACGAACAAAAGACCCGGTACTGGAACTTTAAATTGCAGATTTTGTCTTATTGTCTTCAATGATTTCATTCTAGATCTGCTTAAATTTACAGCATCGCCGCCGTAAAGATCAGTTTCTTTGAAATGACTTCTTTGGTTAAAAATGGAATATCACGAACTTTTGATTGATATTCAAATTATTCGAATAATTTAATTCGTTATCCTGATACCAACTCCAACCGCTCGTTTTTGAATTAATTAAAAAATAAAAGTTCGTAACATTTTGCACGGCTTTCAAAAACTTAGTCGAGGAAAAATGCATATCTCTGAACAGTGTGAGGTCTTTGCAGTGAGTTACGAGTTGAGTTGACTGCCTCAGCGACCGCGCCCTGGGAAGTGACTGACACAACAAAAACAAAAATTTACCGCTGCTAAGCAACACGGACTTTGATACAGTCCCTCACGGCGCCCCCGTTATGACGAGATCCATCTCTCAAGTCAACGATCTAATTTCTCGGACGATTCACAGGCTGTGTGATCATACCTATTGTGGAAACTTTTATGGTTCAGATCATTCCACGGGGGAAAATACTTTTCGTATCCTCCAGTTCCAAGCGTAGAGAGCTCACGGCTCCCGACGTCCCGCCAGGCTCCCTCTCGGCGCACCTCAGCGTGCCGACCTCGGCGCCGCGTGGGACTTTTTGTTGGGAAACGCAGGAGAAAATTGGATTCAGTGTACGAAGAGTACACAGTATACACACTGAACACAGGGTGTAAAATATGTGCGATGTATACAACGTACTCAATATATACAATGTACACCACCCGTGTACACAGAATACATAATGTACACAGCATGCACAGTATACACAATGTACCTAGGGTACGCAGTACATCCTATATATACAGCATAAACCATATATACAATGCACACAGCGTACAAAATATACACAATGTATACAGCTTACACAGTATATATAATGTACACAGCGTGCATAATATATACAACGTACGCAGCGAACACAATATATAAAAAGTGCACAACCGCGCACAATATACACAATGTATACAGGGTACACAGTATACACAATGTGCACTGCGTACATAGAAAACACTATGTACTTGTGCATACGATATACACAATTTACCCCGCGTGCACAATATACACAATGTACACAGCGAGCACAGTATACACAACGTACTCGTACACAGCGTGCACTGTATACACAATGTGCATAGCGTACGCAATATAAACAACCTACACAGTGCACAATGTCCACAATATACACGATGTGAACAGTGTATTCAACATACACAGTTTGCACAACGAACACAGCGAACTCAAAATACCTTATAAACGCAATGTACACAAAATACACAATGTACACAACATACACAATGTACACAACATACACAATGTACACAACATACACAATGTACGCAACATACACTATGTACACAACATACACAATGTACACAGCGTACACAGTACACCCGCCTTGGATACGTTGGAGAGCTTCGGGCCTTGACGCCCTGGCCACGCTGGAGTGCCACCCTTTTGTGTGCCTATTGTGTGTTCTCATATCAGCGAGTTGTTGAATGAGGCCATGTCCTCTACCATTTGTGCTCTCATATCAGTGAGCTGTTGAATGAGGCCATGTCCTCTACCATTTGTGCTCTCATATCAGTGAGCTGTTGAATGAGGCCATGTCCTCTACCATTTGTGCTCTCATATCAGCGAGCTGTTGAATGAGGCCATGTCCTCTACCATTTGATGATAGTGGGGTAAGGGAGGCCTATAAGGTATAAGGTACAGTTTGTAGAAAGTTACCCAGTTTTGTCTTGATGACGACCGGTGAACCATTGAACTATTTCAAGTCTTTTTGACAGTCTATTGAAGAGTCTGGGTCCCATTACTGAGGAGGACTGTTCATGTCTGTTTCGAACGCTGCCGGTTGCCCTAGCATTGAACGTAGGCAAAACACATGCCTTGCTGAACCGAATGCGTTGCATTATGTGCAACATTATGTTGCACATTATGTTGAAGCTTGGACTATTCTACGAATCATTTTCCATGTGTAAATTATAAGGTATTTCTCTCTTCTTTGCTGGAAAGAAACTGTTGCACATATTGAAGGCATTTCCAGGAGTCCAGACCATGAACCTCGCGAATCCTCCCTGCGAAACTTCGCTGTATACTCTTCACCGTCACGATGTGATCTCTGGTGCCTGGATTACAGAATTGACAACAGCACTCGGCCATGGGTTGGATCAACGACCTGAACAACGCTAGCATCGGTTTTGATTCTCGTGTCGTGAAGACTCTCAAGATCCAACCAATTTGGCGCTTGGCACTTTTTGACTGTTATTTCAATGTGTTCTTGGAATTACACAGAATGCGCAATGTGCACAGCGTACACAATATGTACAAAATTTCCAGCATGATCAGCATACACAGTGCAAACTTTGTATGCAGTATGCACAGCACACACAGAGTATGCAGTATACACTCTATACTGTGTATGAAGTGTGCATTATGTATATAGTGCATCCACTATGTACAACACACACAGTGTATGCAGTTCGCACAATGTACACAGTGAATGTAAAATAAACAATGTACACAAGGTAGGCAATGTGTACAACACATTCAGTGTATGCAGTATGCAATATATATGTACAAAGCGTGTGCCGCAAGCAGAACACACACAGTGAATGCACTGGTAATACAATATGCACAATGTACACAGGGTATGTAGTATGCATGATGAACCCAGCGTATGCAGTGTGCACAATTTATACACTGTATGCAGAATACTCAATTTATACACTGCATACAGAATGCACAATTCACACACTGTATACAGAATGTACGATAGACACAGTGTGCGCGACACGCACAAGGCAAATGTTGTATGCAGTGTACATTCGTTGTATGCAGTGTAAATACGTTGTATGCAGTGTAAATACGCTGTAGAAATACTGTATACCGTATAAATATTGCATACAGCACACATGCTGCACAGCATGCACATTGCATGCGGTGTACAAAGTATACACAAAGTGCACAGAGCACAGGGAGTGTACACACAGAGCGTACGGTATACTTGGCACACGCGTACGCAGCGAACCCGCCCTACGCAACAAACGTTGTCCATGTCGTGCGCAGTACGTAGTCAATACGTAGTCAGTACCATTTCTTGAAATATGTAACTTCGAATTCATATTTTTGAAAGATGATTTGAAGAGCTTCGGAGATAAGTTTTCTTTTTCTTGTGGGTATATGTATCAATACCTGTACTGTGAGTGCAGCTCTCACTCTGCGTGTGCACTGTGCCCACACTGTGTTCAGCATAACCAGTATAGACCGTAGTTGTAGAGCACACACACACTGTATACAGATTATACAGGGTCCGCAATATACCCTGTACAAATTTCCATGCTCCGCTGATGACATTTCAACTGCGCCTGCGTCATAGAATATATGTGTGCTAATGGTCCTTAGGCTCAGGTGGCCAGCTCTATTTCTCGTAATGTAGAGGACAGTAGAGTGCATATTAATGCGTTCCTCAATAGAACTAAAACAATTGTTAACATCATCATCAGTATTCAAAAATTTAAAACAAAAAATAGAATTTTCTTGTCACATTAGGGTTGAGCCTTTATTATTAAAGCATATTCACACAAGACCTCTTCGTCTAATGTAACCTAAAGCACGCTAGTTTTCAGTAAGAACTCTTTGAAACTCATCATTTGCATAAACAATAATGAAATTTTCTGCCTAGTTTTTTTCAGTGGAAGATTAACCTACCTGGAATGCATTGAAGAAAGAATCATTAGTGGCAGCAGGACATTTGAATTCAAAAGATGGTACTGTTTTCCGTAGAATTTCATCGTCAAATTCGTAACTTCGGACTGTACTATTCTTACGGGAGGTACATGTGCTCCCAAATATTATTTCCGAAGCTTGAATAGTGTTCATACAATGAGTAATAGTTTCCAATTGGAGTTACTTTAAAAAAAATTGTCTTGCCGTGAGAAATAAAGTTTCATAAGATTTGAGGATAGATTTGTCAGTTGGTGCAACACGGCAACGGTAATTGAAGATGCAAAATTCTTGTTTTTCAATTCTTTCTCGAGAAAGTGTCTTTTGACTTAATAGAGTTAGTGCAGGTTTCTCATTCTCTTTCCAGGCCATCAGGGTGTCATTTTTTACAGTTAGAAAACGAACTACGGCGGCCTCTAGTCGTGCGAAGTTATTTGCATGTGCGACTCTCGATACATTTGCTTAGGTGCAGGCAAGCTCTGTTCCAAAAATATTTCAACTTAAATAAAATTTGAAATTAGGTCCGAGCTAAATATTGCGTAAAAAACTTCCCCGATGATTGGAAGAACTGGCAAACAAGAATCGAACGTTAGAAGGCTTATTGCTAATAAGACATTAATGAACACGGCTAATGTAATTTTACCAGGGTGGAAACGAACCCTGGCGAGGAAAATCAGGTGTACTATGACCGGAAATTTTAGAGCTGCCTCATGTTGGTTATAGCGAGGTGCTTCAGACGGCTNGATGCGAAGTCGGCGAATTTGCGAAGCATGAGACTAAATTGCTTCTATTTTCAATTCGGAATACATTCAATCGAATGAACTTCATTCGAAGGAAAAAGTAAGGTTTTAAATAGTCCCCCAATGTGGACTGCACTCTATTCCTAGTTAGTTTAAATTAAAGTTACGAGTAGTTAGTTTTTAAGTTATTCATGAGCTCTAAATCATTCCTCATGAGAATTAGTTATTCCTTAGTCATAGCTTATAGGCAAGTTATTTCTCAGTAATATTTCATAGAACAACTAATTCCTTTGTTATTGTTTATAATACAATAAATTTCTCTGTTATTGTTTATAGGACGAGCAATTAGTTCTCGTTTATAAGACAAGTAATTTCTAAGTTACAGTATATAGGACAAATAAGAATTGTTATAGTAATAAAATTTCACCAGTTATGGGAGCACGGAATTGAAACCTATATAAGCATGCACGGGAAAATGTAGCGCTTATGATAACGAGCAAAGGCATTGCAGCAGCACCAGGGGGAAAGGGTAAATTCAGCCCGTCATCGTTAACACAAATTGCTGTTCTATGACCAATCACCGGCCGGCCGCCACATCACCACGGAAGCGTTGGTCGGTGTGACCACACAACGATGACACCGACGAGGGAGAGCGCCCTGAAGAAACGGGTGGAGCAGTTAGACTTAGTCACATTAGGTTGCAGTGCCTGTGTCTGTCAATGCGGTGATGATGGAACTAGTGTACACCGAAGTGGCGAGTGCCAAGTTACCTACCTTCACCATGTTGTGTCCAGGTGTGTTGGTGGCCCACAGCGCCTTGTCGTAGAGTTATAAAGCATATGCATTAATAACTTAGGCCCTAATGGTACACGTATTTTGGACCTTAGTAGTATTCAACTAAGAATTAGGTTCCTATGGATAACATAGCCTGAATGTTCAAGTTCATTTTGAAGGATGAATCTTTTGGTGAAATTCCAGGCTTATACTTCAGTGCCTCAATTTTTCGACACAAATCATCACATGAGCAGGATTTTCGGTATCTGCACATTCTTTTTCACGATATCTTATACTTTCTCCATTGATTTCTGCTGCTAGAGATTTTAATTGATGAAATATTCAATGTTTCATAATATTTACATAAAGGATGTATTTTTCGTAGATAAGTAATAGATTTTAGCGACAGATTTTACATTTCCAAACGCAATAAAATTTACTTGGATGTAATCATGGTTGCCATTCAGGTACGAAAAATTCTATTCCTTTAAATTTTAAGCTGCAGAATTCAAATACGCTAATATCCATTTTGAGTTTGAAACGTGCATAAATCTGATAGGTAAAATGAACTCCTTTCACAGGGATAGAAATTTATTAAGCATTTAAAAATTACTTGCTGACATACTTTTCAGCAAACCTAAACTAAGTTTCAGGCGTGGTTTGGTTTTATGCAATTCCTTCTTTGAAATGCTACTTACAGGGTACAGCAGGCATTTGAAAACGTACATTATAAGTCACATATTA
>VOMN01096261.1:0-27628 GCA_014899125.1 Orchestia grillus
ACCTCGCTGGCTGGCGGTGAAAGTGAACTGTGTGCACAGCGCCAGCTGACTGCTTGAAGCGCGCTGCTGCAGCCGTCGTTTTGCCTCTGCTTGTAGATCTCCTGCTCTAATGTCTTGCTTAGATAAAATTAGAATTGAAAGTAGCTCATGGGCGTTTCCACTTGAATCGTAATTTTATGTTTGAGGTCTGTCTCACACGAATTTGTAATTCGAATTCAATCGCCATGCAAGCGAAGGAGAAATTAAGCTGGGTAGCTAATCAATTTCAAGACCCTCGAAAAAATTTGTTATAAGTACACGTGACGAAGCTCCAGTGTCCAACTTAATATTATACAGGTGCTTTCTAAATGCTTTACTTTCGAAGGCAAATAGCCCTAGTCCTAAGTGCTTTAAAGCCGGTTTACCTGCCCCAGTCTTCCATCGCTTTTTTTGTATTAAAAAAACCGCCTCTCGTTCTCATTGTAGGAGCAGTGCTTCAGGGATTTGCATGTTATGTGCGGCGAGCGTCAGATTGTACATCGCAGGCTCTATGGCTTACTATATTCATGGGGCCTAATGTATTCTTTCCTATATGATTAATTTTTGACTAGAAAATCACGCAGCTCTTCAGAGCTGACCAGTAAAAGTCATGAGCACCAGAAACTCGAAAGGAAGTCAACTCGAAAATCCGTGAATTAAAATACTGCCGTGCGAATAAATACTGCTGTAAGTCGGACACGCTGTGCCTCATTTCAACTTTTTGGCCATCCGAAAAAAATGGGAGAGCCTGAGTTAGTGATGAGGACACGATTGAAATGAGCCGCGGCACAGCGCGTGCGTGTCATAACTGAGTTGTCAGACTGACCTTCACACTCGAACAATTGTTTCACTTTATGGTGGAAATGCTAGGAGAGCGTTTAGGTAAAAATATGAATTCAATTATGAAAATTTAAAAAGTTATTTTGATCAGTACGAGCATATTATTATGTTAGTGTTCACACGGATGTTATCAAAAGCGTACGCCAACAGCCAGGAGTAAGGAATAGAGCTTTCTCATAATTGGAATATATATATTCAGAATTCCGTGATTCATTACGAGCTCTCAGTATTGGACTCCTTAAACCTTTATTAACTGAAAAGAACTGCATGGTCCCTTTTCATAAAAGAGTTGTTTGCTTTCCGAACAAAGCAAAATGCAGTCTTAACAGAAAAATTAGTTGGTCGTTTTAAGGTTAAAATATATTTTTCAAAATCATTTGACGCGCAAGTTGAAAATTTTTAAATCAACAAACTTCGAAGTGAAATGATTTCAGTTTTCTATTATGAGAAATGTGGCTCATAATCAGGGAAAGTTCCCGAGAGCGGCTCCTGTGAGCCCAACCCTGCTGAATTCTGGCACTGTGTTCCCCGAACAGTAGGAAGGATCCTTAGGTGAATTCTGGCACTGTGTTCCCCGAACAGCAGCAAGGATCCTTTGCTGAATTCTGGCACTGTGTTCCCCGAACAGCAGCAAGGATCCTTCGCTGAATTCTGTCACTGTGTTCCCCGAACAGCAGCAAGGATCCTTCACTGAATTCTGGCACTGCCTTCCCTCAACAGCTGTGAGAAAGAAAGTTCCCACAGCCGCGATATTCCAGGAAAGTTTCGCAGGAACACTGTTGAGTGAACGAGATCGCCTCATCCGAGAAAGCTGTCCATGAGAGTAGGGCTCTTTCGTAACGGGTTCTCACGCTCGGAAAATGAGCTGCCACTTCATTGCTTGCTTGTCTCCACTCTCCATCCATGGTGGAGAAAATCAATGGCAACGCAGGTCATCCCTGAGAACTCACTTTGAATGACTCTAATTGAGAAAATTGCAGATCAGTTCTTGCAGAATGTACTTGGCAATTTTCACCATTTAGTTACAGTTTGCTTTGCTTTCTCACCGGACTGGAAAGANAGGTGAAACTCTGGGAAGTGCTTCACTCAGAGGAAGTATTTTTGAGGTCTTTATCTTAGGAGACCCACACCGAATAGAAGTACAATAAAAAAAAAAGTACAATAAGTTACAGTCACCTGAGGCTTCTTTAAGGTTCAGAACCTTTCTAAGTGCAAAGATTCAGCGGTCAATAGGTTTACATGAACGCTCATTGAGTTGCAATTCAGAAATGAATAAATACTATGCGCTCCATGTCCCAAAAGCTGATCGAAATTATTTCATTAACTTAAAGTAGAAAGTATTTTTTATAAGCGATATCCACAAGTCCTGTCACTGCATTCGTATTTGCCATGGCTAGAATTTCTCAGCTTTTATACTCTAAAAAAATTCACTAAATAATTACTCCAGGGAATCACGGAAAAGCATATGCCGTGTAGTTGGCTTTGTGGCATTTTACTCTACAATTATTACACACTCTCCAATCCACAATTATTACACACTCTACACTCTACAATTATTACACACTCTCCACTCTACAATTAATACATGGCATTCATCATTCACGCTCCGTGCGTTTATGCCAGTTAGTTCAGGTAGAGCATAGCACGCTGCAGGTCGTCATATGAAACACGCTCATGAGACTTCAATGTACGTCGACCCTTTTTAAGTTGCACGTTGAGCAGTCAGAAAATTTCCAATTCCAGTCTTTTTCTGCCTCGGTTCGGTAAGCATTGGGGAGTGACGCATGACCGACGCAGCTCGCTGACACGGCAGGCTTCTCTGCACGAGCGCTTACGTACCGCGACTTTCTGCTCTTTTTGCCTTCGTAAGCGGTATCAAAGTTATTTTAAGCTTCCTCTTCCGTCTAACGAACAAAACACGAGATTCTTTAAGTCGTGTTCAACTTTCCGCTCATTCGCTCGTGAGACTTCGCAGTTTTTAAGGAATGACTCTGACGATATGCGGTCGCTCGAGTTTAGTTTAATAAACGTACTCACCAGGCGAGAAATTTCTATTTAAAAAAATACAAACTTTCTCAATTCAAACTATTAAATGGACGTGGGCATGCTCCTGAGTACTTTAGTTAACTCTAAAACCATTTTGTGCACTTAGACTACATTTAGCTTTGTACGAAAAACTAACCACAGCATTGTGTACATATGCAACGAGACTTCGCTTAGCTTTTTACAAAAAACCAGCAGCATCCGCACGGTACGGGACCGTGAGGCTATTTTGGTGGACGCAGAGTTAAACCTTGCACTTTCGAGCCCGTCTGCAGGTTTGGGAACCGAGTTTGCAGGGGTCGCAAAACGACTATCTCTCTCAAGCAAAAGGTCAGCAACGTTTTTTCTCGCTGTCCAAGCTTCAAATTTTGGTCGCTCAATTCGTTGAAGATAACAAGCCTATTCTTCAAACTTGATTTATCGGTTTGAATTGAACTTCATTAGAGCAAAATGACGCTTAGGATTTCTAAAACAGCTAAGTGAAAGGTTATTGCCATTGCTGGGGAGGGTAGCTCCTCGTGGACAAAAACTCTCGAATCCATTCAGAGCTAAAACAGCAAGAACAAAGCACCTTAGTCCTGCTACCACCATTGAACGTTTTTCTGCGCCTGAACTTTCATCCCAGTATCGTAATTGAAATAAAAAAGTAGTCTTTTAACCAGACCAGAAACGTATAGCGCTCCTATTCATAGTGGATTTGAGATCTTCTTCTCAAATTTGATCAATTCATTAGGAAATGATGAAGTGATTGGACTCCTCGATTTAAATTACTACAAGGTTGGAACTTTGACAACTCCTCATCAGTATTGATGCACACAACTTTAAGTTTGAGGCAAACTTTGCAGTCGAGGAACAACGTATGTCACTGAGTTTTCTTCGTGAACAATAATTCTAGTCTCCACACTACCCTTAATACCGCAGATATTTACATAAAGAAAAATGTTGTCTTCAGTCACGAGGAAATTTTATATCGAATCTTTACGTACACTAAAGGACAAATTTGCTATTTTAACCAGCGCTCACTTATATTAAAAGCTGATATGCTGACCGAATAAAACTGTCACTAATTTCTCACGTCATTCTATGAGAAACACGGAAAACTTTTCCCTTTGCTGCTTCGGAACGAAAGTATCATTGATTTCAGTAGCATTTGAACTCTGTGACCGCCAGTCGACATCATCTACCAGCACGTTCCAGTGACCCGCTGGAGGTGACCGAAGGGATAGAAGAATTTTCTAACGAAGCATTAACAAAAACTCGTATCATGATCCCGCACTTATAATGATGGAAGATGTCAGCGTTGAGCTCTAGCTGTTCTGGAGTCTCGTCGGCGGCCCGGAGGTGTAGAAAGCAGCTCGCCTGGAGAAAGGTGTACAGAGCTCAGCACCCGTCCCTTGCGTCTCCTCCCCAGCACACCTGCGTCCCAGCGACCATGACTCCTGCTGTCCGTATTGTACGTGGTCGTGTCTTAACGTACTCGTTAAGTCATGAATATATGGATACTTGCGTATTCATCTGAATACCGGAACTCTAAAATATACTGTGTTGATAGAGTTTTTTTAGCTAAATTTTGCTTTGCATCTAGAATAAAGTTATGTATTGGATTACAATGAACCTCAGTTACACGAAAATTTGTTCGTTGGAATATTTATTCGTGGGTTATTCAGATAAATAACGAGCGTATTTTGAGGCATAAAAATTATTTAGTGAATTTCTGTTCTTTTAATTCATCACAAATTTCAGAATAGAATTTCAGCAACAGCGACAGTAAAATTTTAATGGATTCTTCTTTCAGTTCACCTGAAAGCACGTTAACTTTCTGGCCAAGATGAAGCCGCATAAACTTTCCAAAATTCGACCTTCTTATTTTCTCGTGTGATTGACCAAGTGCATGAGGCTTATTCTATTGTACTCGGTTTAGTTTCCATTTTCTTGTTTTGTTTTCCGGTTTGGCGTTAGCGTAAAAATTTTCTCGCTTTCTGGAGGCGGCGCCGCGACGGCAAACGTTGTGCCTAAACTTTCTTTCTCGGGTCTCTACATAAGTGGAAAGCATTTCTCTCTCCATCAGACGACCAAATTTCTCGGGTCTCTACTGTACATAAGTGGAAAGCATCTCTCACTCAGACGACCAAATTTCTGAAGTAGTCTTTTCTTCACCTCAAGTCGCGCGAAATTCAACATGCACGTTGCATTTTGTTAAAGGAAAACTTTATTTCTAATTGAAAAACAGGCCCTTTGCTCAAATGTATGCAATAAATTTCTTTGGTTATTCATTTGATTTATTCAACTTAATGAGAATTCGTAAAGTTATTCGTTGTAAAATTTATTCCAATAGCTTTGGAGATTTCTATGAAGCCGTGAATAGTTATCTGTATCATGCTCTTTTGATTTAATTGAAATCGATCGATTGCACTCTTCAGTGAACCATTACAGAGCGATAACATCTGAATGTGAGTTAATCAATGCTGGAACTCCAAAGAGAACATTCTGTCATTAACCATAACCACAACTTCTCGAAGAAATGCTAAAAATCTTTTAGCTGTCATTTACTGCAGCGTATTGTCGTTACCATTACGTAAAGGTCGAGCACCGTTTTACACAACGAGAGACCGCTGCATATCAAGACATGAAATGCGTGTTAGAGTGATAAGTGAACACTTTAGGTCATGTTTGACATCCTAGAAGTTTACAACACAAAACGCTTTTCAGTTGAGCACTAGACATGTTGTACAACAATGGACGATAGTGGTCGAGTGGTCGAGCACTTCCAGCCCTTGCTTGCCTCCCCCAGCGTCAGCTAGGAACGCTCGTTGCACAACAGCTCTTGCTCAACACGCCTCACGCTGTGAACGCGTGCAGTCCGCCATCTACTCTACGTACACTCATTTTGACCCCCGCACGCTCGGTCTCCTTGAGAGGACTAACAGCTAAAGAAAAAACATCGCAGTGCCTACGCAGTAGCCAGTGTCTCTCTAGTGTGGACATGGCCACGCTAGAGTTATTTTAATCACGTTTTATAAACATACCTGAACAAAAGGAGATGCGATCAACAATAGCTACAGAATTGTTTATTTCTTACAGCGTAATTCGTGTTGCATGAACATAACATCTTCAGAGCGGGAAAACAAAGATGGTTTACGAGAGAAGCATTCTCAACGACTGTGAAGCTTGTAATTTTGTGCACTTTGTCGTGGATTTATTCGTGCGTGTTGGGCAAAACAACCTTGGGGAGCTCCCGACTGGAATCTTAAAAGCAACTCGTCCCCATAGCTCGGGATTACGCTCCCTCGCCCCACAGGACGCAGAGTGCATCGCTACGTTCAGATGTGCATTTATTTGCACTGATGTTCAGGGACGTCGTTTTTTATAAGCGACGATATTGGCCTGATGAGATCACCCATTTGACAATACTCTTAATTTATAATTTCTCTCGTGGAGGATTTTGTGTAATTTTCCCTGCATTCCTTCATAATGGAAGTATTCTGTAAACGATATATCGCATCTAGTTGACACAGTTCATGTAAATCTACGGAAAAGCTACATAATGAAGGAAAACGTCCATTCCTGAATGGACAAAACCAGCTTAGTAGTCAGGCTAAGTTAGCAAAATTGGAGCTCATGCCTAGATTCAGAGCAAGAATTTTATCGCTTCAAGAAGAACGCAAAAAAGGAAATGCTACCGACGGTCAACCAACTTTTCCAGTGAGGCAGAGATCTGACATCGATCGTTTTTACGACTTGCGCTGCATCTTCGCGAGTAATTAATTAGCTCTCCTCTCTTCCGTCAGTTCATACTGATTCAGCTTCTTTTCCGTAACTACAGCTTCTATATCACTTCAGAAACTTCCAGAGAACTGATCCCGTGTTCAGAAATTTTATTTTACAGAGAAAGGAAGGCAATAATGTAGACGTACACTGGTATTACAGTGCATTTTAGAATGCTTTTGTTACAGCCAGCTATTTACTTCGGAAACAGAATTCGGCGTCCGCCATAACCGATGCCTCGAAGACCAATAAAATCCACAACAGAATATAAATTCGAATAAATTCTTCGCATACGCACAAGCAGCCCCCGCAAGCTCTCGAGTGACTCAACTCTACTGACCCAGCGCAGGTAGCCTGTTCTCTGGGGGCGAGCTTCCTCTATTCAATTACTCGACCTTAGGCTTCGCTCCGAAAGTCACTTGGTTAACACGCGTGTCTAATACATAATATGTAGAGCGTACAGTGGCATTGTGTTAAATAATAAATCGCAGTCGAGTAGGGACTGTTCATGAATTTGAGCTTACACAGAGTGCTCTTTCTGTAGAAGCCTACAATTTTTCATATTTCATCGTAGTTTTTAGGCTGTCAAATATTTCATTGTTAAACCAAGCGCCGTTCGCTTGTTAATTAAGAAGATGAAAATTGACGTTCAACTTAGCGCGATAACTTAATTTAGGGGCAAGCGAGGCTCGTAAAACCGCGTTGTTCACGCGTCCAGAATGAGAGCAGCTAAAGACCTAGTGGGAGCTTCAGGACGTGGCGGTGGGGCGTCACCTTCGTCCCAATGACGAGGCGGTCGTCAGCACGTCAGCTGTCACGTCCCTCAGGCTCCCGGTCGGTCGGTGTCTGACGCTGCTGGCAGAGGTCGTTCGTTCGTCACTGTGCATGTTCTCCGCCCCTGGCAGTCGCATTACATTGCATTTTACAGGGTGTAATTTCGACTCAATAATTATTCTTGCTCATAGAAATTTTCATTTATGACCGCACAAGTTCAGAGAAATTACTGCATGCTAACAGTTAACTACAAACGTGAAAGTCTCTTGCAACCAAGTCTCCCCGTGCGTGAGGCCCATAAATGTGAGCCCCAAGCAAACTTTCTGTCATCAGTTCCTAAACGTAGACGCAATTTCACATTGCAATGCGTGCTGTCAATCTTGTTAGCACAGCAGCATCTGCAGCTGTGCAATTTTAAGCGCTTCAAAAGTTCAGAATTCGAGGAATATTTTGGAATGTTTGCTCATCTTTTTCATAATTGAATTTATGTATCTGGTCATTGTTGGTTACCACCTGTTTTTCTCAATGTAAGCTTCTCGAAAATACTTAAACTATTCCGCCGCACCAAATGACGAGTCTGTGCTTTACCTGCGTCATTATTTAAATGTTGAAACATGTTGCTGCGAGCACGAAATTTAGGTGTCATTCAGAAAAGAATGTGAGCGCAGAGATATGCAATCACTGCGTGACATATGTACATGGATCATCACCAAGCGTAGTCCGCTTTGCTTCCGGCCATTCTGGTCGATGCTTTGTGATCACGCAGGGCTGCTCTATCGAAGGCAGGACGTACGTTCACAATCGCTGCGCTTGCCATGCATCAAAATCCTGCGTCCGTATTTGGGTTTGCTCAGTGGAAGCGCATACAGGCACTGTCACTATGACTGAAAAAATTATTTTGTGCCTTTTGGTACGTGCTCTTACGACACAATATTTATAATTCAAAGCTTCGCTCTGACTCCCTCTTCAGCTCCTAACCCTACCGTGGGTGTCCGATGTACGCCTCTCTCTTCCTCCACCTAGAATATATTCTACTAATACTCTTCGAAGTAAATTTATCGTTCTCTGTTCAACTTTTTTACTCGCTCTATATGTGCCCTCTGTCGCGATTGCGCGTACATTTTGTGTGCGTGCGTGAGCTGGGAAATAATTTTCCTCATTCGAAAAATCCGCGTTTTGCTTAAGCTTGTCTGCCTGACGATGCTTATTTTGCTAAGCAATTAAGCTGATGATAAATTGGGCACCCAACACCATACAACTCAACTGATCAGTTACTTATTGATGATACTACAAAATCTACAAAACACAAAATAATACAAAATTTTTGAAAGAAATAAAAATTGCGTTTTTAACCATTTGGTTACAGGTGGGGGCTTTAATTAAAAAAAATTCTACGACAGTGTATCAATAATATGAAATATCGTGTGATCGCTCCAAATTATTAAAAGCGACTCCCTTGTCGTAGCTCGCTGTCGACTGCAACTAATAAACTGAGCTGCAAAAATAAACTCTTCCAACACTCTGCAAAAGACGGGTTTCAAAGCAATCGACCTGTAAACATTTTATTAAGTGACAAGACGACGCGTCCACTAATTGAATTGAATTTTACAACGCATTGATAGACTTGGCAAAATTGAGGCATTCTTCTTTGCTGTTGTTCACGATTTTGATATCCATTACCGCACCGTCGTCAAAGGACCGTGTCCTAGTCAATGACAGAATGATCTAGACACTAAGGAAATTTGACACTGCGAACTTGATATTTCAAATTTGAAATGGAAAAAACAATTTTGGACGATCTTATTGTTTGCTACAACTGACTTCGCTGTTTTCAAGTTAATGTCGCCTTTAAATTGCATTAACTCTTGAGCTCCACATTGTGCAAAGATCAAAGAGAACTCAAGATTCATACGACCGTACACTCGGTACGGCAATTTCAATTTACCATGATAACGACCTGGCAGCTAACACGCAGTGTCATTTTTCACCCTGAAGATAAAAGTGGGCGAAATCATCAACTATAAAACCATGAATGTGTATTCACGTCTGCAAAACATCGTCGCTGACGCTTATGTCAAGGCCTGTGAACCACTGAGTTTCACTCGAGCCAGGGCAATGACCGAGTCGACGCGTTCTGGAGAAGACGTAATCATTGGAGACGGTAAAATCAATTCACTCTTGATGAACTACCTAAAATAAATATAGAGGTCGAACAAAGGGAAATGTTTCCCAATCGCTCAGTCTCTGCTCTGAAAAAAATCTTGATAAGTGTTAATTATACTACGGGAAAGGTGAATTTTATTCAATGACATTCATTTCAAAGAGTCTATTTGAAATCAATAGGTAGCTATTACCTATAAAAAGTGCATTACCCAACTCTTTTTTAGCGCTGCGCGTTTGATGAGCATCTAAAAAAATCATGGACATGTCAGGGTGCAATAACCTTTGCGCAATCGATTTTTAACAATAGAACAATCACCCCATCTTACCCAAGACAATACGTGGCTCATGCAGGAATAAACTGCGTATTAATTTCTGCTTCTGTGCGACCTAATGCAAGCAATATCTTTCCAGAAAAGCGGAATTTTACTCATGAGTAATACTAAAGTCATTTTGCAATCATTCACTAATGATCAGAAGAGAAAGTGCTCGAGAAGATTTTTCCTTGACCCATGCCCCTTGGGTCTTGCTGTGCTCGGCGTTGGCGGCCCTGAAGCAAGACTTGAATAGAAAACAGGAAGCGTGACTTTAAAGTTTCGTCGTGCATCGTTTGCGAAGTGGCGTCGCTCCGGCGTGCTAGAGAAACCCCCCACACTTCTTTCCTGTCGTAGTCCAAATGGTGTCTGGCGAACTGCATATCAGGCGCCAACGTCGCTTATAATCGGCAAAAACGAAGGCGATTTCAATTCATCTGATAAGACATTCTTTAAGAGCGCGTACCAAATTTTAGCTCTTCATGATAACAAGTAAAAGTTCGTGAGCAAAAGAACGTTATCACCTGACAAACAATTTTACAATAATATTGAGACGATGTTTTAATATTTTCCTGATACAGAGACAAATTTGGACTGTAGTGTCCAAAAAGTTCGCATTGTTTTCGTGTGCCGAAACTGGGTCCATTACTGTTCCAAAATTCAGCAGGGACATGCAAATTTCACTATGGCGTTGCCGTCATCAATTTAGTAATTTACGTTTATCGATCTCATTTTGTTCGTCACGTTTCAGATATAAAGGGTGGCCCAAAAGTAAGGTACCCTCACTGATATCGGTAGCACTGATACGTTAAGAAATGTTGAGGACACAATTTCATGAGAGGGTACCTCACTTTTGGGTCACCCTGTACGTTGATAATGACTAAGGTCAAGAGCATTTCTCTAAAAAATCCAAACCTTACAATCCTCATGACTTGTATTAAGTGTTGCTTCAACGTAATTTTCCCAATTTCTTCAGCACTTTCACAATTCATAATCACCTAACGAAGAAATAGTGAGGCCATTGTTATTTTACGTAAGCAATACATATGTAAGCCTGGGTGTTTGTTGGTCTTAGAGAAATTTCCCAGCGTTGGTTTCATGTCTACGGCAGTTGAACCATATCAAGATTCAGTAAAAATAACTTTAAGCGCGTTGATTCGCCTTCATCACTAATAGCATTCATCCGTGAAATGCAAATTGCCGTTGCTCAGAATCTGATTCATCTAGAAAGTAAATTTATTCTAGCTTTTAGTGCATCAACGCTGAAGGAGTTTCATCAGACCAATCATTTTTGGCATTGCTGCAAAGCGGAAATTTTCAAATTTCATTTCAATGGTCGAATAATTTAAGTCTTTGGGTGCAAGGAATGACTGTGAATGTCTGAGTGCCAGCAGCACTGCAACAAATGAAAGCTTTGTTGATCTTGCTGCAACTTTCTGCGCCGCCTCCACGCCGCTCGGCCTGCGGTAACTCATGGCGGTCTTCTGCGGTCTCTCAGACTCTCAAGCTTTCTTCTCTATTACACAATTTTACAGAGAATAGTGAAGATTTTACAACAATTTGACAACTGGGGTAAGCCTGGCCCAGTCACAAAAGGTCTTTACTTCAAAGAAATCATGCAACGTAGAAAGGCCCCTACGGGTTAGTTTTCAAATACCCTTTATCAAAATCTCCTGTTGGGAATAACTGAGCCAGCACCAAGTATAAAAACAAGGGAAATTATAATTATAATTTGACAAGGGAAAAATGAGAACGGTGGGCGGTTCACTGAAAATTGTATAACAGATACTGAATATATCCCAACCCTGTCTAAAACAAAATGAGATTTTAATATTAGTAACACACTTAGAAATGCAACACTATCATGCAAGAAAGAGTGGATTGAATAATTGTAAGATGAATGATCCATAAGTCCAGTTGGCAAGAGAATATTGTTCAAGAAGAATGAAATAGTACTAGATTTTTCTATTTCTCAATGCCAAATGTAGGACAACCGTTGTCATTCGTATAATATTACACATTGGTTGTTTTTAATATCATACCCTGTGGTGAAGTGCGTAAAATTTTCTATGAGGTTCCCAATGTTGATGGAATTGAGGAGCTTGTGGTGCGGGACAATCCGTAGTACATAAAAATCTGTGACCAGTATTTTGTGATGTTATCTGATTCGCTTTGATTATTTTCCAGCATATTTTTTACATTAGCTGCTCGTTTTCCTTCGATATTAAACGTTGTCCATGGAAATCCTAGTTCATAGAAAAATGACTGCACAACGAAATAAGAAAAAGTTAAGTCTTCCGTTGAAATGAACGCAGAAAGGCAGTTGTCGAGCTAACAATACGCGTGGATATATTTCTGTATTAAAGTATAATGTATATTACCATCAAATTAACGACGATGAGCAGAGACGAACTCTTTTCACAGACACCGCTACTCTAATAGCGAAATAGTTGTGAAACCGTTATTCTGATTCCACAAATGTTGTGATCATCATATCCTTTGGAATCTTAACTATCTGGATAGACTTAAATTTTAAATGAATTGGCTTCAACTGTGTCATAATGACAATTTAATTTGCGAATAAACTTCATTTTTAAAGCTTTTGTGGCTTATTTTCCATTCGATGACCTCGTAGAAAGCACCGTACTGTAAAAATGAATCATTGAGCGGAACGTAGAGACTTTGCGCGTGTCGTGTGAATTTCGCTATCGTGGGGACCTGCGCTGCGCGACTGTGAACTTAGAACGCAACATGAGGTGAGAAAACTGCAAAATTTGAAGTGGCTGCCCTACTCCTTTTAAATTCAAGTGGATCTGTCATAGTACCTTCACTCATCCCGAGGCTGTTTGCGAGGGAGCTTGGCTGTACAGTACTGATGTATGTTCACGTTTTGGCTCTTTTCAAGACTTTAATAGGAAAGACAAAAAAATCAAGTTGATATTTATGCACTTGCGTAAAAAATTAGACAAATTCAAATAAATTCGTTCTCTCACTTCATTCAAACTTGACCAGGAAATTTGAAGGAAACTTCCCTTTGAAGTACATGCAAATTAGCGAATAAAGACCGTCTCCCGAAACTGCGTGAGATATTAGAGGTGGTTGGCGTTGGCCAGGCCCCGCGCCGGCACTCTGGGGAGGATATTACATAGAGAGGTGCATGACGGTGGGGAGGTGCTGACCGCGCTGGCGGCGCTCGTGGCTGTCGGTGAAAGTCAGTTTCTCTCGACAGTTCAACGACCTCAGCCCCATCACTGCCAACCTCCCCAGCAGTGGTTTCCCGTACCCACTCGAACGCTCAAGAGACAAATTTTGGCTTTCAAATTTTAAAATCTCGACTAACTACTCGACGAGAAGTTGTACTTCTCTGTAGAACTTCTCTGGTGGATTTTACTTCACGAGATGCTCTGAACTGCGGTATGTTTGATCAGCTTCTACACGTTCTCGTCCAAGTACGAATAATTGGTTTAGCTCCATGCTATTTAGCAAAACAGCAAACGGACGAAAAATGATACGATGGTTAGCAACCTGAACAGAATCAAGACCTGCTTCTGGTGCTACCTAAATTTTATAAGTACTTTAACTTCTGTTACTCTCTTCTTTCGCACTTCAGTAAATTGTGTCACGTGATGACGCAAAGAACAGTATGACAGAAGACTTGTTTACATAACTGTACACTCGGGTGAATTTGGTTGTAATTTATTTATTTATTTATTTCATCCTTACTCGCAATATATATACTTCGTACCCTAGAATTTATTATATCCCAAGTGGGCGTACAGTAAGTTTACATTGGCAAGAATCTTCTCAGACAAATGTAGTCAAACACGCCAGTTAGTTAACCTAATGACAGGTTGCAATGTACGCAGAAGTATTTCGTAGGTACATCATCAACTGATATTTATAGCTCGTGTTCCAGTTCCCGTCTCCACGTAGCGACATAGGCAGTTCTGCGAGTCCAAGTTGTACATTATTTTCCCTAGCGTGACGTGCCTTATAGTACATCACGCTGCAAAAATCGTAATCATAGTTTTTCGTGAAGTATTTTGTGGTGATGCGCTCATTTAACAAGAAGTGCCTTTGAAGTCCCATAATTCGTAGCCAATCAAAAACCTGAATCGGAACACTCAACTATGGTTTCGGTAAATGTATTTGAGGAAGCCTTTGAAATAAGTGCATTCTAGATGAGTACCTTGCGGGTAGAATAAAAATATTAAGATCGTGGGTGTAGAGGGAGCTAATTATTAACTCTAGATAATGCTTGCGATCCGTACTATTGCAACCTCTATGAGAGTTTTAACTAATGTTGTTTCATCTTGTTATGTTATGCTGTTTCATGTTCGACTTATGTCGTTGTACTTATGTCAACTCATATGAGAGTTTTAACTTATGTAGATGAGTTTCAACTTCTATCAGACTCATGACAATGATTGTGTTTCATGATATTTCAACTTATATGAGTTCATTTTCCGCGAGTGGCATGTTCCCTATCAGAGGTGACGTTGGTGAGTTAAGCGTCTTCAGTCAAATTAAAATAAGATGCACGATGCTCAAGAAATTCATATAGTGAATATGATATGACCAATAATGGAAACAATCTCGTATGCCTAGGATTTTTGAAATCAATAGTTGAAATGGACTTTTTATCCCAGTCTCCTAGCTAAAGTTTTGAGACCGTGCATGTATTCGCTCTTCAAGTGTACAGAATCTGCACTCGTATCTGCTTCTAATCATTAGCACATCGTTGTTCTCTAGAGCTCCGCATTTGTAAAGTTACAAAACTGCTTTTTCTAGTTTTGACCCCCAAAAAATGTCAACGACTTCCATTGTGCTCGTGCTCGTTAGCAAATGCCAACCCTTTCGAGTCATTCATCTTTGGAAGCACCCCATGTGAGCATGATTCGTACTTTCAATATTACGATACCGCTGAAGAGTACCGTCCTTTTATCCAGCTTTCGACCCCGCCGCATCGACTTTCATGACTCTAATACGTAGAAATCGCGCCCGTCACGAGGGGGTCCTGTGTTTAGGAGCCTGTGGTCGCCCTGCCGTTGTGAGGGGCGCTCTTCCTTTCACTTTCAGGACGTGTTAACCGTACGGCCAGGGCTGCCAACAGAGAGGATGATGCATCCTGGTTGTTGGACTTGTGCAACAACAGTTACAGTGCAAAGAGGCAGTGTGTTGTTCGTTGTTTTTAACACCGTGGCCGCTTTGTGAGAGGTTTAGCAAGCCTCTTCACCTCGTCAGCGGACTCATCCTTACTTCATCCGTTTTGGAAAGTTATATTTTTAGGACGTGTTTCCTGGTAATCCGAGAGCAAATTATTCGAATAAAGGATGACGCTTTGAACTCCGGCTGAGGGTGGACAGACCCCTGCTGTACCAAGACTAAAGGCTTTCAAAGAATGATGTGAACTTTTGAAGAGGATGTTGCAAAAAACGAAAGTAGAAAATATCATCTGCCTAAACTTTCAAATCTTGAAATGTTGAAAATAGGCAGACCATTTTATGTAAGCAATATAAGTACCGTGAGAAACGGATTACTTTTCTGATTCAGCATCATCTAAAGCGTGCATGAGGTACACACTGGGCTTCAGGTTTGATTATGTTTTTCCCCCTCAAAATACCAAATTAAACAGCTGGAACACAGGAGTTACAGGGGCATGTATCGTGTTTTGCCACGGAACAGTAACGTTAACCTTTCACCATTCACTTTTTCAGTCTTTTAATACTTAGGTGTCGTCTAACCTTTTCACGCTTCTGACCTTTTCTAACGAAGCTCTTTACCGACGCACAAAATGGTTACATGAGGTGGAGGGAGGGCAAACGATCGTTCATTACAACACACCACCGCAAATCGTTAGAAGACGCATGAGAACAGTGGACAGCATTTAATGAAGTTGCGAAACTAACAACATCCCGTACCAAAGAAGTGCTTTTTTTTCTGTTACCATCTTTTATATCAATCTATAATACAAAATACTAAACCTCTGATGATTTTGCTTGCTTGCTTGCTTATAACCTTTTCATTAATAACATAGGGCAGAAATTCAAAACTCATCTCTCAGTAATTAAAAAGGGGCTTTCCATCGTATCATGGTTACGGTTCATTGCTACTAAAGGGAACGAATTATTAGTTTTGGCTTAGGATATTTTAGAAGAATTATGACAGGCTTGAACGAGACTTTATGTTAGTGACCCAGCGGGTTACGGGTAGACTACAAAGTAATAATTCAGTGACCCTTATAATAAAGATACCATATTTTGATGGGATATAAATTTACTTGGTCTCCAACTAACTCATCAGCTCAAGGGTCAGTGTCTTCGGGGCAACGCTGAATAAAAGAGTTCAATTTATACACCTATAGACCTGTAATTCTTGTCATCTTGGTCCTTTACCGAAACAACGCTTTTGCCACTAAAAAACTCATTTTTTTTGTCATTTCTCTTCCGAAAAAATTACGCGTTGACGGTGTATGTGAGAGACGGGTTGCCAGTTTGAGACTTCACCTGAAGCAAAAGTTGTGAAATGTTTCCTTGGAGAAAATGATCACCCACTACTGGACGCCGTAGAACCAGGCCATCCATCCGTAGCGGTGATGATAACACAATGTAATGCAGTGGTAATTATTTATCGTCTCCATGAAAGTATCATATTTCCCTGTAACTGTTGCGGTTTCTGGCTGTTAAACTTGCCCGTGTAATTATGACCGCCGACTATGCTTAAAATATCGATCCACAGCTACCCTGCTGAGACGATGTCGATGTCGTCTGAAAGCAGTTAACTAACTCATGACGTGGCATTTCCATCAGGAAAGTCTGATGCAACTCAGACTCGAATAATCTACATCAGCAGCTTTGAAAAAAATTGAACTTATGGATTAGCATTGTCGGTTATTTCGAGGATAATATCATCGGTTTCCCTCATGACTTTGCTCTATTTTCTCACAGGCCCTCTAGGTGATTAACAGGTTGAGGATCACTTCATGTTCTCTAGTCCTGCCTGGTCTCAGAGGAACTTATTTTCTATGGAAACTCAGTATATGAATATCGACCTATTTTGATTTAAGCAGCATTGTGTCTTCCAAGACAGCCGATGTTCTGAAAGATTCAAGGCATTTTACAGAAGCAGTCATCATGATAAGCATGACTAGCAGGCAGATCGAATATCTGACGGAAGTAGTTCGTACAATCAACAAGCATGTGGCTGGTCATGCTTTGTTTGAAACACTCATAGCGAGACGTGCAGTGAATGTTTCAAACTCTCATACCGAGACGTGTAGTGAATGTTTCAAACAATCATAGCGAGACGTGCAGTGAATGTTTCAAACACTCATAGCGAGACGTGCAGTGAATGTTTCGAACACTCATAGTGAGACGTGCAGTGAATGTTTCAAACACTCATAGCGAGACATACAGAGAATGTTTCAGTGCCATGATGAACACTGTTCCTCTGAATTCTGTGCTTTTGGTCTACCTTTGAAATATCGCACTTGATTGCAACGTTGTTGAAGGGACGATAATGACTAGTTCCTACTTTGATATTCAAAACATAACCTTGCTTTTTCCCCTACGAAGGAAGTCTTACCTATGTATGAGAGGAGTAATTACCTGTAGAAGGAAGTACATAATTCTTAACCCTGTCGCTTCCGAAGTTCAGCTCGAAATTACGCAATTTTTTCCTCAGAATTTGGCATTATTACGAAAATGCTTTCGCTCAGCTGCCAAGTGAGCCCATCTCAAGACTGTACCATTAATGTGTTTTCTTTACTAAAATTGGCTTTCGGTTGGTGAAGCTTCCACCTTCACACAAATAATATGAGTGGAGTCATCACTCAATCAAGTTCATGAACTGAATCGTGATGACAAAGTTTGATGTGTTTGAATGCAACCATTTTGATTTCCCTATCAAAGAAATTACTCATCTCGACAGTTTATTCACAAAATTACTTGCCTTAAACGCGATCCAAAACTTGCTTTCACGCACCGTGTAAAGGTTACGTATTTTCAATTTACAAGCAATTCATTTAGTGTTAATGGCAACTGAGCGTTTCCCTTTCTACCTAGTCTAACTTTTTCGCCGTTTATCCATGAATTTGTAAAATAATTTTGATATAAATATTTGGATATTCAGAATCATAGAAAATTTTAGTTTGTTCTACAAAAAACACGTAGCTGACGTCTCCTGGTCTACTGCTTCGACAGGCGGAAGCGTGTCACGCAATCACGATTTGCTTTCTCATTTTATCGTTAAACTGGAACCCAAGCTACGATCACTAGAAAATAAATCCTTTGAAACTTAAGTTGTACTTTCACCAGCGAGTTCAGTTATTTCATGACCAGAAGATTACTTTGACCTCAAATGGTTCATTGCAACTCAAATGTGTGACGCTCTTCCTGGAGTCTAGGTGATTTGCTCAACCTTTGGTCATTTTTGGGCCTGGGCTTCAGGGCAACTCGTAGCTCATGTCAACGGGGTGGTACTCACTACGCAAGAAAATTATATAAAATAAGTGGACTTTCTAAATGTCATGGACCAAGATCACTTTCCCTTCAACTATGTCACCGTTGGCTACTGAAGTACTCGTACATCTGTGACTTTGGCATAATTTTACGTCATCCCCTTTGGTAACCAAAAGTGCTAACTACGTCTGTTGTTTATCAAATGATTTCTAACGATGCCTTCGTCGCGTTGTGCTAAATTAGACTTTCTGACTGAACTGGAAATTTAGTGTCGTCCCAACATTTCTCATGTCCAAATAATTGACCAGTGATGTCAACTTTGTCGTAATACACCATTCAAAATACTGGATGTCTCTTTTTGGAAAACATTCATGCACCCGTGCGTGCAGTCGAACCCATACTATGAGTTTAAAAGTTCTTATATACCGGCCAAACTGGACTTAATCAAACTCTATATTAAGATAACACTCGGCAGGTGCGCGATGTTGCGAGCGCTCTTTGTCTTATCCCGTTGCCCCACTGGGGCACCAGCGGTCACAATGACTTGTGCTTCTCGGAGAGAGGCGTTTGGCGAGGTGTTGCTGCCGGCTCTTGAGAGCGAGGTGTTGCTGCCGGCTCTTGAGAGCGAGGTGTTGCTGCCGGCACTTGAGAGCGAGGTGTTGCTGCCGGCACTTGAGAGCAAAGTGTTGCTGCCAGCCCATGAAGATAATGTATTGTTGATTATACCTGAAAACACGGTGCTTCTACCGACATATGAACACTAATGGCTATAACCAGCATTTCAGGATAAGGTTTTTTCTCACGATTTGAGCACAATGATTCTCTGCTAGCTCGTAACGCCGAGATTTTACGTCCGACGCTTGAGAAGAGGAGTTGCATCTCCCAATTAGGGGCAGGGTGTTCTTATGAAGATTGTCCAGTTTTCTTGACATGCAAAGTCAAGACATACTTAACTAGTCTAGCTATGAATAAGCTTAATGAGAGACCATTATCGGTGTTCAATAGTAAAGTTATGGGACTGAGAGTTTGAAAACTGGAACACTTTATCCTCAAGGAACATATCCGGCAGGATAGTTGGCGTCGATTGGTGTCATTGTTAGACTGCAAGATTGAGAGGAGATACTTTGCATTAGGCGCTCGTTCACTCGGCAGAAATCATTCTAGACGAGTGGGATTTTTCCTTCGAGGAAAAATGCTAATCACATTGTGGGGACATTTTTTCGTTTGGCCTCTTCTGTCAACGTACTTCGAAATCCTTGATGGCTGTGAAATAAATTCATTCTAAGCCCTTATTTTGATATTCAATTGGTTGAACTTGTCCATGCGGAGTAAAATGAATGTATAGATAATTACAGAAATTTCATAAAGTTTTTCTGCGTAGAATGAAATTTACCATTAGCTAAAAATTTCGAAGTACATCTAAGTCTTTTGTTTACACCTTCGCTTCGACTGCACTTCAAGGTAAGTATTCGGCAGACACTACCGGCGAGAGATCAAAAATTTCAGTTCGCTGTCGATTTAACGTCCACTTGAGCCGGCAGCAAACAGTTCATTTGAAGCGCGTGACCGTGGTCCTTTGATTGCGATATTAGTCTCGTGCCGAGGGGGTTGTTTTGATAGCATTTTGCGTTCAACACGCTGATTATTTTCTCCAGCTACAGCGCGCGGCCTTCTAGGAGACAAAGCTACGATAAATAGCGAGCGGTCACCCCACACAAAAGCTCTTTGTCCTGCGCTCGATATCAGCGACATCGGAGCTTTTGAATAAAAAAGCACACGCGATATCTTATAATGAGTGTTTTTTCCCTCAACGGAGCATCGCAATTGTCTCTGCAATTTCGCGTTTTTTTTACTTCTTACGCGTAAAATTCTGGTCGTACATTACCTAGCCTGAGTTCTTTTTTTCTAACAGTGCTTTGAAATTTGTGCCTGAGTTGAGATGAATGTTTCAACAAATTAATTTGATCGATTTTCGAGTATCAAAAACAGTACGGAAGCTAATCAACACAGTTCACCTAATCATAAAATCCGTTCTCAAGACCCCAAGCTCACCAACTTTTTCTACTTAACATCATTCGTAATCAACCCTGAGAAAATAACCTCCTCCGAGAAGAAAAAGACTGTTAACCAAACTCTTTTTGCCCGTACATGCAGCGTTGCTGGAAGCCGGACAGTTCCCGAAGCTCGACTTCCCGCGTAACACGTCCGCAAGCGACGCAGTTCTTGTTCAATTCTGACACGTCTTCTGGGGCTCAACGCGTTTGGGGGTTTGTAACTACGCGTTTGTAACAACCCACACCGCAAGTGCGTGCACGGTTGTTACAGATGCTCGCGTGTTAGCTTTGAAATTTATGGCTCCAAAATGTGGCTCCATGGCGTACTGGTTGGCGTGATAGCCTCGCAGCTGGGACGTTAGGGTTCGAATCCCGGCTCAGGCACGGAATTTCACGTAACCAGGGAAAAGGAAACTTAAACCACACATCTCTCACATTCCTCACCAGGCCAGTAGTTCTAAGGCATTAAAAACCCCTAGGTAAAATGTGTTGGAATTAATAAAGGTTCTTTAATGAAAGACTGTTGTAACTGCGGTTCTGAGACAAGCATGAGAGTGATCCATTCTGGATGGCAACGATGCCTCTACCAGGGATCAGGCTGTGATGGTCACGCTATTCTGAGCCATCAACTCCAAAATTTTCGCTTCGCTCGAGTTTTAACTCAATCTCTACACGATTTCACTTCCAGCAGAAGCGTGCGTCAAATTTGAAGTCGAATAAATCATGAGAAAAGTTGAAGTTGATGAAGTCATGAGAAAAGTTGAAGTTGAAGAAGTCATGAGTCAAATACAAGAATGTTACCAGTAAGCAATGATTTCTAGAGTTAAAATCAAAGTACGAAAAACGGTAGTTCCCGCATCAAAAAAAAATACAACTACGTACGCTACACATTCTTCTTCACTTTTATGAATTTTTTCAAAATCCATCCGCTTGCTGAACAGTTGGATTCTGATGATAGTTGTATTCTGTGTTATGCATTTATCCGAATTGAAGAAGGTATTAGGATCGGAAACGAAGAGTGACACCCGCTCAACGAGATCGAGCGACGTACATTACACCTTCATTGTAGCTGACCTGTAAATGAGACCGCCACCGTGCACACTGCACGGCACCGTAATTGCCTTCATTTCAATTACCAGCGAGCGCCTAAAAAAATCGGGGCTGAAAACTTGAACGGCATTCGATGTGTTTCATTGGAATGCTGTCGATAATTCGTAATGGAGGTAGGACCAGAGGCAATAAAACTCGCAGACATTCCTCGATGTCTCGCCCTGACGATAGCGAGAAAGAGTATTCCATCAGGGACGTGACGTGGTCTGTTTAAACTCATTGCGGAGGTTGCTACATTCCGGATTTATACATCAGGTCTTGTATGAACGCCATCTTGGCAACGTACTTTTACGTTCCTAAGTAGAAGAGACAATACGGGCTTGATAATGCATATATTTTTCGTTGGAATGTCGAAATAAAATTACATCAACTAAATACGTACGATACTTGCTACGTCTATCTTTAGATACGTGAAGCCATTTCTATCAGTCAGAAAGAAAAGAAAAAAGATAATAGGCTCAAGATTCCTTTCGAACTCAACTGGATGGAATCACACTTCCGACCACTTGGATGCTTGGAGTCTTAACCTCTGATCTCAAAGTAGAGCGTCAAGTCAAGCTAACTCATTAATATCACTCATTGCTCACTTTCTCAGGGAAAAAACTAAGCTACGCTGCAGCTTGTCTGTGCTAGATTGCTCGTCATTTGAGCAGCGTTGTTCAAATTGCAGCAATCAGAAGCCTCGTGATTCCAATTTTCAGTTTTCCGTGATGTTCTTTTTACGTGGAAGCGGACTCAGATTTCTCTCTCCATGGCCGGTCCCAAATGAAAACCCAGCTGCGGGAGTAAGCAAACCTTGCCCTGCAGTCCCAGCCAAATTATGGTTTCTCATTTCAGTGGAATCTAAACCGAGCTGTGGTTTCTCATTCCACCAAATTTATACCATTCGACATGCACACGAGAGAATTCCAGCACCGGTATCGCTGCCTGTAATTCCAACACTAATTGAAGGCATTTCGAAGCCGGAGCTACTTTAAAGAACAAATTGGGCAAAAGCGATACGTGAAGAAAAAATATATTTTTGTGAGCTTAGTTGTCTAAACAATGATGCCTACTTAACTCTGTATCACAACAAAAAGCCTACACAGAACAATTGGCAAGAATATGACTTCGTTGAAGCTTTATCTAACAGGTAGGATACATACGTACCTAGATACCCTCTAAAATTGCAAATATCAATATACAACAGTGGGAAGAATATTCGTAGATTATGATTTAAGCTCTTCAATACATTCAAGTTTTTTGTTTTTCAATTCTCTGTACCTAGTGAAGATCGTCAATAAGATCATCGGAGACGTCGCTAAAACCACGAATGATCGCAAGTCGGAGCTCTGCGTACCAAAGTGAAGGCGTTGTTTTTCTCACAGAGTTAGCGTAACGCAATAAAGTGGTGCACTTCCGCCCATATTCTTTCCATTTCACCAGTCTTGGCAGCGCCTTCTTTGCCCATCGACAGCCGCATCCGGAGTGTGCGCAACCCTCTTCGGTTTCTTCGATCTATTGCAGCCGTAGTTGCGCTGTCTTCCGCTGCGTCTTGCGCTCGGTCGCGCCGTTGCGGCAGGGAGCAGAGTTTCAAGCGTTGTATTGGTTTTTGCCGCGTTGTATTGTTTTTTCCCGCGTTGTATTGTTTTAGCCGCGTTGTATTGTTTTTGCCGCGTTGTATTGTTTTTTCCCGCGTTGTATTGTTTATCGTGACCCCGGGCAGCTCGCCGATGGGAGACGAAAAATTGCGTCCAAACTCCGGTTCTTGTAATGCTTGGATTTCACCACGCTCGCTTTTTATCGCCGTGCTCCCCATTTTTATGACAGCGAACCAAGTTAGGACGCATTACTAGACAATTCGAATTGTGTGGTCGCTTCGCTGGGTGTGAACGGAGGTAGGTATTGAAAATAAAGTCTCCCCCGCTTAGTGTTTCATTTTTATTTTATGGCATCAAAGTACGAGCTACAGCTTCATCTAGTAATTCGTTGAGTAGGTTTTTCCATTCTAAATTTAACTTGCTTTGCTCAGTTCCTCTTACACTCTTAAATAATTTATGCGGAAAAATACACTTTAAAAGTTTACGATCTAATAAAGCTACTACAACCTTGTAATTGATATGCAAATGTATTGCATTATTTTATCGCCTGTGTAATATCACGCAGGATTATTTGAGTAAGACACTTTAAATGTTTGAAATGTTGAGGCATTAATTTCTGTATGCGCTCAACTTTAATCCTCAAATTGACCTCACGAACTGAAGTATTTTCCAGTGCATATTTTTCAGTATGTATTAGTCCTCCTTTCACTATCTCGAAAGGAATTTGCTTTCGAATTTAATTCTGAAAACACTCTGGAAATATATTTGCAAAGGCTAAGTGGTTCACTCAGATGAAGTATTGCGCTACGGAGGTTTAACATTTGCTCGATGGAAATAAGAAACTTTCTCCTACGAAAATTAAAGTTCAAGCACTGCTTTGAAGTCCGTACGGAAAAGCCATCAGCTAAGTAAGTCAACCACAGATAGACTGCTGAAGGTTTTTCGGCTCAATCAATTCACACGCTCAAAAATTTCTCACATCGTTGCACCAGAATAAGGATTGGAATCCAGAAGTTGCGGAGTGCACATAACTGACTCCGAGTTCATCACAAGGAGTTGGTTGGTGTTAACAGAAGAAGTAAAGGACGCCTTTTTTTCGAATGGGATTTTTCTGTGGAAATTCTCTCTCTCGTTGATCTTTGGTGAGCTGATAAAGTAGAGCTTAAATTTTCATCTTCAGTCAACCAAGCCGCTTCCGATATTTTGCAGAAAAAAAGGCTAATGAAAATTAAAAATGAGACACGCTCTGGTTTCTCAACCCGTGTGAAAAATAGAACCATTTCAAATGCTTGAAATACACCGAAAGTTAGCCGCGTTGTGGTAAATCGCTCCCTCCAGTGTTGGCTCGTGCGTCGGTTTCATAAGATGCTACGCACGCCAAGAATGAGGGTTGGGATGTCACGCAGGCTCATCTCGCTCCGTCTTCATGACGCGACCGACTATTGCCTGGCGCAGCTTCCCATGCGTGCTTCACGAATCGCGCATGCGCATGTCCCACTCACGGATACCGTGCACTGCTGCGCAACAGAGCGTGAGGGAAATGTTGCGTTAAGTCAGCCGAAAAGTCACCGCGATGTGAACGCACCTGAGTATCTGGTACAACGGTCGGCCTGGTTTTAGGCCCAGGAGTCAAACGGGTTATTTGTGAGTCGGTTGCCTGGCCCGTCGTTGGGAACTAGAATCGATTTATCTATCTGACGAATTATTTTAACTCTGTTGCTCGAGTCATCGTAAAAATGTAAGTTTCAGCAAAAAAAGACACTGTAGCTCACATCGCACTATCTCAAAATGTGTGAAAATTTTGCAAAACATGATAAAAAATACTTGAATTGCTTGAGTTCACTCCATACAGGTGACTATGAATCTGCATAGCATACTTCTTTCGGGATAATACGAATAAACGAGCAAAATCCCCTCACATAGACCAATATAGATTCCAACCTCAAAGTCTCATGCAATCCTAATTACGTTTTACATTTTTTTACGTACCCAAGCAATGAATTTTCCCAAGTACATACGCAAAAAATCGCAAGCTTGCCAATTGTAGCTAGGTGCCGGAGGTCGGTGTGCTATGTTAAATTTGCTTTCTACCTTTTTTCGACGAAAGAATATCGAAATTCTTAAATTAAATTAACCGCTTTTTGAACCTATCATTGTCAAGTCGGTCAAATCATAGAAAAACAAGAAATAATGTATATTTTCGAGGAACACTGCTCGCGATGATCGAGTCACTCTAGTTAAGATATGAAATTTCAATAATCAAAAGACGAGGACTTCAAAGTTTATCGATTTTTTTGAACTTTGAATTTACATTCCTATCCATCTACGACAATCCGGCAGTTGTATCTTGAAGAAGCATGAGCCGTCATTTGCCTCAGAGGGAACGTAAGACATTCAATTTGTAACCGCCTATTCTCCTTCAGAAAATCTCAGATAAGTCCATGCCTCTTAAGTTTCTTTTCCGAAAAACTCGACGGAAAACAGTCTTTCAGGCAATCTGTTTCGAAGTTGGCCAGGAGAACGTAATTAGTGCAAAAGTTGTTGTTTGGTGTGATTACCACCATAAAGTCTGGGGCTCAGCCCTCCCTTTCTTCTGCGCCCAAAAATCAGCGGACGGAGCAGACACTCTTTGGACTTGCACAACACAGCTCGGGATGCGCAAAAGAGTTCACGGATTTCTCCATGTTCATTACAACATTAGAATTCACATTTCATTTGAAATTTTTGGTTCCAATGTGATCCAATTAGACACTACTCCCACACAGTTGTCATTTTATCGGTTGTTATATTCGTTTCTTTTTTCTCCCTTTAGAGTTGCGTTCTCTGTTTTTAGACACGCGGAAAACGGGAGAGTCGTTACTGCAAGACACGATTTAATGTGTCACTTTACCGGAGTCATATTTGCGAGGAACGTTGATCGACTGCCACCATCGCTGTCAGGCCACAATGCTAAAATATCAGGTTAAGTGGCCTCCATTGTCTTCACGAGACAATGGGGGTCTCTCTCGATTGTTTCTCCAACACTTCTGGCACATGATTGTAGCAGGAGATTGTTGCCTGAGTTTCTAAGATGAAACTCCTATTACGAATGTCTCCAGAAAAGAGAGTAAGACTTTTCAATAAAGTACTTACGCGTCAAAGCTAATGGCCTGTAGTCGTGCCAGCGAAGCCTTCTTTGTTGCTGCACTTCAAGTGAACAGCTCAAAGGCCTGCCTTATTTCATCAACGTTTTTCCAACTCGTCACAGAAGTTCTCATATATGTACAGCGAAGTTGCGTCAGTCAGACTCGTACTAACATTCTCATTTTTGATCAAAATTAATTTAATCAACGGTGGAGAAAATTACTCGGGTATCCTTAAAAGAATTCTCACAGTTCTTTTCCCATTTAAACACACGTCCCTGAGCACCTCACGTTCTAAATAATTCAACATTATTAAGTTGTGAGCCCTTACAGCTGCTTCAACATCACGAGCAGAACAAAGAAGTTAATATGTCGTCAAACGTGCTGCAGTTGCCAAATGCACGAGTGTCCTTCACTGGATCGCGCCGTGCGGGAAGACGGCCTAAGAAACGGATTCTAGGAGGTTCTCTCCACCTCGCTGCTCGTTCCTGGGCATCAGGGTGCATGTGACTGCTACGTGGCCTCGAACACATCGTGTTTTGTTCATGATGACTCGATGAAGTTACGGCCAGAATTATTTACAAGAAATTTGTGCAATTATGAATACTAATGTGAATTTATACACCTCAGTACCTATTACACACGTTGAATTTTATTACAACTGCACAGCACGGGATGGGCATAAACAAACACAAAATGTACCTACCTCTCAATTGCTGTCACTGAACAGTGTACGTAAACATTGCGTCTTAAGATCACTTCGTGCCAGTTCCAAAACTTTTGGTATGCAATTTTCTACTCGTTTTTTGTGTGCAATTGCTGGTTGCGGGTGGTTTTCCTACGTTCTATGAATATCATCAATCAGAGTTTCATTTTGTTTTATGGACAGTTTCATAAATATCATCAATCAGAGTTTCATTTCGTTTTATGGACAGTTCCATAAATATCATCAATCAGAGTTTCGTTTCGTTTTTACGAACACTTCCATGAATATCATCTATCAGAGTTTCAATTCGTTTTTATGAGCAGTTCCATGAATATCACCAATCAGAGTTTCGTTTCGTTTTTATGAACCCAATTCGAGCTTTGGTGACATTTCACGCACCCTCGGGCGGGCGCTCGCTCTGCTGACCTTGGCATAGAAAAAGACTTTTGCGCAGTACGTTTTCCAGGTGCCGCCATGTTGTTAGGCACCGCCATGTTTTCCGGCACCGCCATGTTTTCAGGGAACGCCATGTTTTCAGGCACCGCCATGTTTTCAGGCACCGCCATGTTTTCCGGCACCTCCATGTTTTCAGGCACCGCCATGTTTTTCAGGGACCGCCATGTTGTCAAGCACCGCCATGTTTTCAGGTACCGCCATATTTTCAAGCGCCGCCATGTTTTCAG